>JANHGN010000531.1:15666-30475 GCA_024605025.1 Megaceryle maxima | reverse complement strand
CATTCATCAGCTCCCCTCTCAGGCTTCTCTTCTCCAGGCTGAACAGCCCCAGGGCTCTCAGCCTTTCCTCAGCAGAGCTGTTCCAGCCCCTTCAGCATCTTTGTAGCCTCCGTTGGACTCCCTCTGGTATTTCCCTGTCCCTCTTGAACTGGGGAGCCCAGAACTGGACACAATACTCCAGCTCTGGTCTCACTGGTGCAGAGTAGAGGGGGAGGAGAACCTCCCTCAACCTGCTGGCTGCACTCTTCTATTGTCTATCTGAAATGGCAATGACTAGTTAGAGGTCCAAGGCTGAATCCTGGATCTCATCAGCAGAACTCCTGGGTCCCTGCTACCCTGAGAGGTGGCAGGAAGGAGCTTGAGAACAGCCTGGAGAAGGACCCTGGGGACTCCTTCAGGTCAAGGAGCTCCGCAATGTCCCCCTGCACACGGTGCAGAGAAGTGTTTTGGCAATGTTGGGAAGCAATAGGCATGTAGGACGTTTGTCCACACCTAGCTCAGACTTCAAGGCCATATGGGTGGTAAGGAGGTCTATCATCACATCCACAGCAGAAGGAGGAGCTGGAGTCTGAGCCATGGAGAGCTCTTTGCTTCACCAGTTTTGCTCTGCTTCCACTGCCTAGCCCATGTGCTACAGGGACAGGGATAACAAAAAGTTCAAACAGGTATTTGACACCACAAACCTTATTTCCCCATGTTATGAAAAGTCACACAGGGCAGTCTTTATTTCCCAGGCTCAGCATTCAGAGCAAACACGCTGCTGTAATCTTTAGCAAATACATTTCTGCTTGCACAATAAATCTGTGCAGAAATCACACATTTCCATTCAAACAAGTCACTAAAGAGTCACGTATTGGGGCCTATCTCTGCTTTGTGCTGACGCTGCATAGGCAGAGAATCACGTGCCTTTGTGAAAAAATATCCTGTCTTAAGGCAGGACTCAGCTCAGGGTCACATAAGACTCGTCCATGTTTTGTATCATATTTCCTCTTCTTTCTTCGTCAACCAGTCTTGAAATGGGTCACTTCCATGCAAGCAAAGTGACACACACCACAAACAAACACCAGGCGGCTGTATCAATGCTGGGAATAAAATGGGCCAGGGAACAGTCAAAGGAGGAGTACTGCAGAGCACAGCCTGCATCCCTCCAGCTAAGCTCCCTTACCCTCCAAAGCAGGGGCGAAGTGGCAGCAGCTGGGAACCAACCCAAAACCATGCCAAGAAGCCACCAGTATGAGCTGTCACACATCATCGCCTGTGTCCTGGCGCTGGTGAGGTACTGCCAGAGGCCACCAGCTGGGGTGTTGCCTGGGATATGGAAGATACTCAGTAAATGGCTTCTCTGGGAATGGCTTCTGTGAAATTTCAGGAAAACTACAGAGGCTTTCTCATCCCTGTTGATCCATAAAATGGGGATGATAAGCCCCAGTGTGCATCTCAGTGGTGGAGGGAAGACAGAGCATTTTCCAGCTTGGGTAGTAATGGGAAAGCATGAGAGTACCCTGGCTGTACAACTGGTTTTATCCCATTGGGTTTGGTAATCTTCATCTGAACAGAGTGTAAATACTCATTTAAGTGGGTCTGAGTCCTTGTCAGAACAGAATTTTGGCCACTGCTTTAAATTACAAATGAAGCCAGTCGTCTGCATTGGAAACAGGCAAATTTGAGATAACCTTTAAAATATATAGTTAAAAATATTTTGCCATATTCTGAAATCAAGTGTTTTGCATTTCATTTCCTATTGGTATATACCTTTTTTCTTCTTTCATTTGTGTGGGTGAAAGACCATTATCCATTCTATTTTCATGACCTACTTATTGCTGTTATCTGGATCAATACCACTGCCTGAACCTCAGCAAAAAGAATTAACCATTTCCTTATATTGAGGAACCTGGTAAATGGGGTAACTTCCAAAATAAATAATAACTTCCAAATAAATAAAATTACTTCCAAACAGGAAGTTATTTTATTCAATGATGTGGATTTTTTTTTTCAACCCCTCAATTGTCCAGAAATATACAGGAGAGAGCCCTGTAGCTGGGAAGAAACACACCAGAATGCACAGGATGGAAGAGAGGAAGAGGCTCATGCACCCACAAGCCACTGCAGCATTTAGAAGCCTGCAGGTCTGCTGGATGCAAAGCACCAGAGTTTTCAGACTTCAGTGCTGAAGATCCTCCAAATTTTGCAGCCCACACGTAGAGCTAACACAGAGATAGTATGCTGGAAATGCATAGTTTAGTTATGGTTCTTCTAAACTGCCTGGTCTTCTTCTTAGAGATACGGGAGATCCATTTAAAACCAGAAAATTACATACCATCTGTGTTGCCCAGCTAGGGGCTGTGTTTCCTCCTTCAGGAAAGGTGTGAGAGGGAAGCATGGTGGAAAGCTGGGGTTTTCTGAAGAGTTCACCACCCCAGCAGGGTAATGTAGGTTACATAGGTGCAGGATCTCCTTTGAAACTCATGCACAAGACCATTCTTGTGAAAAAGACCCTGTGCAGCAGCGAGGCTTTTGCAAAGGCTGGGGTATGAAAGGTGTTCAAATGTATAGACTTTGTGGTCGTGGGAAGCCATAAACACAAGATGACATCCTCTGCTGCAGTGGGTTCAGAAAACTGCAGTGGTGCTGGTAGATGGAGAATACTCGATACCAGGTGAGGGTCAGCTGCAAAATATCTGGGTTTTTTTCCAGATGGAAGAATTAACTGGAAAGATGGTTAAAGAACAACTATGTCAGTGGTGTTCATGCCCTTTAATTACACTCACCAGTAAATCAGCGTGTGCACTTTAGAACCACAGAGTGGGCATACTTCAAGGAAAATAATAGCTCTGTTGATTAGCTAATGAATAGGCTATCAGAGATTTCAAGGAGCCTTTTCACTATTGCTCTTTTTAAATAGTAATGCTAATTAAAAACATACTGCACACCCCAGGTCCACTACTCCACTTTTGAACCAATTAAACGCTCACGTTCTTTCTTTCAATTATCTGCTTTTGTATTCATTAATAGAAAGACTCTGTCCTGTTCTTTGGTTGCATATTTAATTCACAGAAGCACAATGGTACACAGAGAACAGAGGAGAGAATCTAATCATGTCTGTGGTTGGAAAATGAACCCCCACTCTCCACAGGGCGAGGGAAGCCCTCTCTGCACACACTGTCCCTGCTGGCTGGGACATGGCCTTGGTGTTCATGTATCGGGTGCCAACCTGCAACTGAGGGTGACACCTTAGAAATAGTGTTGGCAGCTTCCTCTTAACCTGCTGATGAGGCTGCAGACAGTGGGGTTAATGAGGTTGGGTGATTAAGAGAGCTCAGATAGATAGTCCCTGCTGTCTCTCTCCAATGCTTTTACCTTGCCTGCTTCCATAGCAAAGTCCCCTCTCTGCTTAGAGTGATTTTACCTAAAATCTGTTGGTTTTTTGGCTTGGTTTGGTTTTTTTTTCCTCTACACGTCTCTGAACTTATATAGACTTTATAGGTCAGGTGTTGCCCTTCTGGAGGACTGTGTCATGGCAGCAGCTGTCTTCAGGACAGCATACAGCCACAGTGTCTGTGGGTGCCTGTAAGTATCCTCTGATGCAAGCAGAGCAAGCGCAGCCCGTGTCAAAACTACTGCAACAAGAAGTCTGGCAATGTAGAAATTTCCCTTAGCTCCACTAAGAAGTTTGCCATTGGAAAATGTACAATGCAAGATATAACCAAAGATCCTAGAGCATTTTCTTAACCAAAGAGGTTCTGCAAAATGTTTGTATTCCTATCAAATGAGCCTGCTGGTGATGAAAAATATTTCTTTCAAAACCAGCTACTTGTAACTTACAAAATGAGAACAACAAATGGATTCTCTTCAGAAACCTTTGATGAAAAGACTTGGTCTTCTGCTTACACTAGAGCTTCTGGTTCATCCCATTTCCTCTTATGCTGCAGCTGTCCTTAATCTTAAGCCTTCTAATTTAAAAGGTATATTGCCACTGCCTTCTGTCGCAATGCCTTTTATTAGCAGAGCTCTATTTAACCGTTACTACCTTGCTGCCCTCCCACCCATGCCAAATAGGTAGCACACACTCATTTTAACCACAGGGAGGGTTTGTTCTCCTTTAAAGGGGCCATTTTTTTGCTCAAGACAATATCTGTGCTCAAAGTGCAAGGTCTCTCAGCAGCATCCCAGGTGGGCACTGCTCTCCTGCACTACCATTGCAGGTGGTGGAGGTGGGAGCATAACACCTGATGTCTCAGTGACAAGGGGTTCACAGAATCACAGCATGGTAGTGGTTGGAAGGGACCTCGAAAAATCATCAAGTCCAACCACCCTGCCAGAGCAGGGTCACCCAGATCAGGTCACACAGGAACAGATCCAGGTGGGTTTTGAATGTTTCCAGAGAAGGAGACTCCACCACCTCTCTGGGCAGCCTGGTCCAGGCTCTGTCACCCTCACCATGAAAAAGTTTCTCCTTAGGTTTCCAGGGACCCTCCCATGTTCCAGCTGCACCCGTTGCCCCGTGTCCTGTCACTGGACGTCACTGAGCAGAGCCTGGCTCCATCCTCCTGACACTTGTCCTTTACATCTTTAGAACCATTAATGAGGTCACCCCTCTGCCTCCTCAAGCTGAAGACACCCAGCTCCCTCAGCCTTTCCTCAGCAGAGAGATGTTCTACAAGGGGTTGACTTGCCCTTCCCCAGGTAGTAGCCTGGGCTTTTGATGGCCAAGATTGCCTGATAGCTCTGGCACCTGGCAAGCCCCTGACCACAGACTGCCCCACTCAAACTGTCTGGAAAAGCTAGCTGAAGCATGTCCTGAATTCCTCTGCCTTTTATGAGGCTCCTCCCTATGGCTGGAGCTTGATCGAGGTGGCTGCCTTAGGTAGTCTCATTAATTATAAAAGTGTCAAACACATACTCCCTGCCTCTGTAGCAAAGGCAGCTTTTGCACTGATCCGGACAGCTTGCTGCTTCCCAAGTGCTTGCTGCTTTAGCTGGCTGTAATTTAGGGCTGGGCTCATCTCTTTAAAAAGTCCTTATAAATCAGAGTTCTCCTGGCACTGAGCTGAGAGGGGTTTCACTCCTGACTGCAAGGGGAGCAAGAGCAGGCCTGGGGATGGCAGAGTTACGGGAGATCTCGGTGTAAATCTGTGGGGATAGAAAGGCAAGGTTAAAATTTCTCAGAACCACGTATGACTGGAACCTCTGAGTTCATGTTTCACTCCCATAGGTTTCCCCATCAGTGGAGTACATTAAATCACAAGCAAAGCATCCTGATCAGCTTTTAGGTTGCATGGAACAGGGAAAGCAGAATGTACATCAATATCATAGTGTGAAATATGAATTTCTTTCAGCTTTTCCCTGAGTTTTTGATACATGGCAATTTCAGAAGTGCTAATCCTTTGCTTTAGATAAGAAAGGGTTTTGCAATGTGGCAGATTTGACCCTGTCACACAGTCCTGAAGCAAGAGGTCTGGCTCACACCCCTAGCTGCTTGCACAAGGGAAAACTGCACACACCATTAAAGGCAGTGGGATCAGGACTGGTTTACACTGCACATGGCTGTCAGTGTCTACCCCTGTCTTCCCTGATGAACTCAGCCACAGAGAAACAGTAAGATACCAGCGTGTTTACAAAGCCCAAGTCTGCTGGGATCTGTGCTTGAAGTTTCTTACTTTTGCTGAAAACTAATCATGGAGACTTAGAAGGACACGATGTTTTTCCTGAATTTCCTGCTTATACAAAGCTTCTATTTGGTCCCAGGAATTTTATCACTACTCTGAGCAAAGCATAAGACTGAATAATAAAGTGGGAACTCTAACTTTAAAGACACCACCAGCTTCCTTCTGCCTAGCCCACAGTTAATCCTAACAAAAAAAACCCAAAGTGGGTGTTGGTCTCTTCTCCCAGGTGCCCAGTGATAGGACAAGAGGAAATGGGCTGAAGTTGCACTGGGGCAGGTTTAGGTTGGATATTAGGAACAATTTCTTTACTGAGAGAGTGGTGAGGCCTTGGAACAGGCTGCCCAGGGAAGGGGTGGAGTCACCATCCCTGGAGGGGGGTCAAAAACCATCCAGCTGTGGCACTGCAGGACATGGGTTAATGGTCCTGATAATGTTTAGTAGATAATGGCTGGACTTGATGATCTTGAAGGTCATTTCCAACCGTAATGATTCTCTGATCCCATGATATTTTGGGATAGATTGCCTTTTTTAATTTTGTGAGAGTCACTAAATTGCATCATTTCTCCATGCCTATTCTGAGCATAGCCACAGGTCTTTCAAAAACCTTGAAGGAACTGCTTGGTGACTGCAATGAAGAATAAACATTCTGTTGCTAAAACTGAAAAGCAATGTGCATTTTTCTTCCCATTGGTTAGAATGGTGATGTTATTTTTGCAGTCTCCAGGATCTCACAATGATCTGGAAAAAAAAAAAAAAAAAAGAAAAAAGTCAAAGTTACTGGAAACTACAGGAAATCATCTTATTATAAGGAAGGGAGTACTGCTGTCTTTGGGAGCCTGTTCCAGGCTGAAATGTTCCTAATAGTTTAAAATTAAATGGAATTGAATTAAATGAACCTTGTGACATACTTCACTGGTTCAGTGAAGAATGGTGGCTATGGCTCATTTCTTGTCCAAGCCATGGAAACCCCAAGAGGTGCCTCTGCCCTGCTGTGTGCAGTGCTGGGGCAGGTGAGTCTGCCCAGCCCTCACGGGTGCTGCTCCTTATCTGTCACTGATCTGGAGGGAGCCTGTCATCCCAACACTTCTTTTTTTTTTCAGTAAACTTGGGATTCAAGCAAAATGGAACAACTGTAGGTGAGTGTGGGTTATGGTAGAAGGACAGAAGAGCAAAAGTCTAGTTTTGAGAAAATCAAGGCACGTGTACACACACAGACACAGAGCAGATGGGGGTGCTCAGCCTGTCAGAGGTCTTTGCTGGCTTGGTGAAGGCCAGTTTAAGCTTCCTGATCCTCAGGCACCTCAAGTCACAGCAAGCAGAGGCTGCCCGCAAGTGGCTCCTCATGCTGCTGCTATGGCCCTGTCTCTGAGGCACATCAGAGCTCCTCTCCACCAGCCTCCTTCCCTCTCCCCTCCTTAGGCTTCTGGCCAAACACACGTACCCTCTCCTGGCAGCGGGGCCGCTCCTGCCTCTGGGGGGGGAGGAAGGGGAGACAGGTCTGCCAAGTTGATGCCGAAGCCCTTCAGAGTGGGAATGCTCACCAGGACCTGCCCAGCCAGTTTGGGTGTCCTCTGTACTGCAAAGGGGTCAGATAAATGACCAGCCAAATAGACAAGGCACATCCTCCCCCTGTCCCTCCCATGCCACAACACTGGGTTCTCTGTAAGCAAGGCACAAAAAGCAGCATTTTGTTTGTGTTGGGGGGAGGTGTTAATGTTGTTTATTCCCATGAGAAGAACAAGTAGGATCTGGATCAGGTTGGGGTTTGGTGCACTACAGACACCCACCATTGCACGCTCTCTTGTTTTCCTAATCGCCACATTTGCGAGATGATCCACACACCCTCACTCTTCAGGCTGTGATCCTCACATCATTGAAAGGTCACAGATGGGAGACCTGCAGACCACAGTCTTCAGAGAAGGTTTCCTTCCTGCTGCTCCAAGAGAAGGTGCTGAGCAGCCCCTGCCTGTTCACCATGCCATGAGGGAGGACAGATTTTCAAGCCTTGTCAGAGCAACTCTGAGACGCAGATTTTTCTTCTGTGGAACTGAGGATGTATTTAACAGGAAGCAGTAAAGATGCAGGGTAGTTTTGGAGAGGAAGCAGGACGTTTTAGATAGGCAAAAAATAATTATTTGTGCTGAAACTGGGTCAAAACACCACAGTGTTTACCACCCAGCTCTCAGGAAGAGTGCCACGGGGTTTTTAATAATGACAAAAATTCAAGATCTCACCATTGGGTCTCATCTCAAAAAGTGATTCCAGACCAAATGGAAAGTAATCTGATCTATAAATCCCAAAGCAGCAGACGGAACCCACTCAGTCCTGGACCCAGTCACTCCTGGTTGGCTAAAGCGGATCTTCCTGCCAGCTTTGTTGCAAAGGCATCAAGAGACTAAGCACTCATCTTTGTCCCTGACCGTCACTCACACTGCTAATTATGCTCATTGTTTTAGCTGAAACTAATGTATCTTCTCAGTTAATTCAGCTTCTCCTTCTGGACACTAGATCTTGCATCTCTTTCTGTGAGGTCAAATGCCTGTTAGCACCTACAATTTTATCCCTGTGAAAGGACTTGCTACACCAGTCACCTTCTAAGTCTTCCTCTGGATACTCTAAGCGGGCTGTGGTCTTTAAATTTGTCAAGGCCAGATGTTCTCACAGTCCTTAAATCATTTCTGTGGTTCTTTTACCTGCCCTCATCAATTTTTCAACATGCTTTTCAAATGGAGATGCCAGGTCTGGATGCAGCATCCCAAAGTAAAATTACCTCCTTACTCCTTCTTGGTTAGTTGTTTAAGGAGTACATTAGCACTTCTGGTGACTACATTGGTCTGACAACTCTTGCTTGACTGTGTGTCCACCTGAGCCTGTAAATCCTACTCCCCTCTCATACATTATACCAACTTTCATCAGATATCTTTAAGGAAAGATCAAGAAGTGACTCAAAAATGTGCTACAAAGACCTCAAGCCTTTTACAACATGTGGAGCAGATGACACTTGAAACTGCTCCTCAAGCCCTCAATTTCCTTCTCACCAGCCCACTGCAATAACCCTTGCCCTATATTTTAATACTGAATTCAGTGTGTTTGACACAACCCTGGAATGTCTACTGTACACAGATTTAGGAACTGGAGGATCTGTGAGGAATGAAGTTCAGCAGAGCTGGATAAGGCAGCTCTGGAGCTGTGAGCACACAGGAAGAGTGGAAATCCATCCTGGGTTTCTGCAGCCCATGCTCAGCTGAGGCTCATGGTAGCAGGACAGAGTGTCACTCCTAAATCCTTTCTTCTCTTGGAAAGGAGAAGTGATATTGGTTTTTATGCAGGAACAGACAGTAAATGACAATATTACAGGGATGGCCTGGGGCTCTGCCTAACTTTGCAGCAATAAAACCAAAGCAAACCAGCTACTTTGGCCCCTTGCTTCACAGCCAGGTCCTTGCCCTCTGATCATCCAGATGTAACAAAGCCCACCTGCAGTTCTGGAACCAGCCAGGCACCTCTTACTCCCTTTGGGCACCCTGTGCAAGGCTGGTTCTCGCTGCTTTACCCAGGTTACCAACCAAGCCCAGCAGCTGTTGTACCCTCACACACTTCCACAGCACTTGTACCACATCCCTACACACCCTCAATGCCACACTAAAAAATGATGCTCTGGACCATGGTAGTGATCCCAACTTACTTTAAGCATTTTGAACACAAAAAAAACCCCAAAACAAATGATTATGGGTGAGGGTGACAGGAACACTACTAAACCAAACCCTGGGACCTAGGGAAGAATGAAACCCAGGGTAGTGCACGTGGCCAGGAGCAGTCTGCTCTTAAGGGGCCACCCAAGCAAATGTGAGTCTTCTAGTATTGCTGGGTGGGGGACCCTGAAGCAGGTGCCTTGAGTTGTTGGCTATTTAATTTCATCTGTTTCCAGAGAAAAGGTGCTAAGGTGACAAGTAACCATATAGGGGTTCCCCCCCCCATACCAAATGTCAGCTCTGAATCTTCATTCTGGTACTAGAGAGACACTCTGGGGTCAGTCTGGCTCATTCAGCCTCACAAGTAATCGAGACCCATGGTTGAACTCTTTCTTTGTTCTTTCTCAGCCCATCCCAGGGGCTGTCACTGAAGAGAAACAGGGATAAGTGAGGAAAGCATCTGGCCAGGCCATTCGTCAGTATCAATGCTATTGATGATGTATGAGCCGGAGCAAAGTCCAGCACACACACTCAGAATGGTGCTGGCTCAGCAGAACTAAAAGGCAAATTATTTTTTTTATTCATTATTTTTATAGAAACCTTTATTTTGTTGAGCAGTAGCAGCTCCAGCAATTAGTACACTTGGAGAGCTGTTTTGGTGAGTAAGGAGGTACTGTTCTTAGCAGTCTTTTTCTGTGTAAAATTGTAACACGGATCCTGGCTTTGAGCTCCTTGGCATCTATGCAGTACGGCAAACGTGGTACTGTGCCCCCCTTGCCTCTTGCAGAGGGATGAAAACCTGATATAGCCCTGCTTCTGGTCCAAGGAAGCAAAGTATTTCATTCTTGATGGTTTTGCTGATAAGAAATAATGGGAAACACCTTCTCTATGAAATACTTTTCTATTTTCATTCCTGATACCACCTAAAAGAGCATTTTCAGCCTCAGATGCAAGAGTTCACATGGGGCATCTTTTTATGACACCTGCAAGACATTATCTGCAGGCACCACATGAAGCCAGACCCTGAGTTAAGGTGGTGCTGAGACGGGAGCGGGTCCTCCTGGGAACCCTCTGAAATTGTGCCACAGGGCTTCAAAGCAACGTGGCCTTCCACAGGCTGCTGGCAAGAGCATCAGCAACCAGATGACTTTTTTCTGCTGGGTCAGCAGCCCAAAAGTGGGACACACTGGTCTAAACCTCCTGTTTTATGACAACTCCAAGCAACACAGCTCTGGCATACCCAGCAGTGAGTTTTGCACTAGGCTTTTCAGAAATGGCACAAGAAGCTTCACTCTGGCAAGAAAAAGAAGGAAAAAAAAAGAAAAGGATGCCAACTCCAGCTAAGGCTGAAGACTCTTCAACACCAGTGAGCAACAGCATTTTTTATCCATTTAAGCGTCAACATTGGACAATTGCAGAAAAAGGCATTTCAGCAAATGCTTCAAAAGGAATGATATTCACCTTCTTGCCTGCACCTTTTGCTTTTTAAACCCAATGATTCTCTGCATGACTCACTTTGCAATTAGATAGAGATTGTTTTTTGTAAGGCTAGCAGGACTGGGGTACCCAGGGAGCAATGACATGAGGTAACCGAGCAGCTCATGTGGTGGTCCCATGAGGAAGGGTAAAGCATCCCCATTCCTGGCTGGTCAGAGCAGCCCAAACCCCAGGCAAGGCTTGGCCTGACCCCTTTCTGCTAGGAGCCATTCCTCTCCAAAGGCTGTGCTGCAGTGTTCATCCCACAGTCCTCACAACATCTCCAGGGTAAGGAGGCGGCCTCAAATGTTGGGGTTGGAAAACTGAGGGGCAGATTCTCAGCTGGTGCATATCAGCATAGCTTCACTGGAAGTCAAGGAGCTATCCCAATTCACCCCAAATAAAGATCTGGCTCAGAGAGGCAAAGAGACACAGCACAGCCACTCCAGGGGTCACTGGGGATGGTGGTTGGACATCCTGACTTCATGTTCTGACAGTACTGCTGACGTAGCTGGAAATCACACCTGACAGTAAGTCTTGCTCTGGTCAGCTAAGCAATGCAGAAGACTGGTCCTCAGAGCAGCAAAAGGTTTTCCACTCCCTTCAGTAGTTAAAATTCACCATCTTTTCAACAGCAGCACCTTCAGTTTTTCCTGCCCTTCACCTCTGGTCAGCGGAGGATGCCAGGCACACAACAGCTCTGCCACCCAGTTGGCCTTATGCAGTCAAATCTGCAGTGGGTGACAGGGAGATATTTGCACACAGAGGGGATCTGTGGGAGACCTTTTAGTTACGGTGTGAAGGCCAAACAGAACCATGACAGTCCTCACAAAGCATGGGATCAATTCCCCAGACTTTCATCAGAACAATCTCCCACGTGCCCGTGAGGGGCTTGTGTTGGGAGGTGGAGGCCCTATTTTAACATGGCACTGGAAAGCACAGTGCGGGGAGCTGCGGGAAAGCCACACGCAATGCAGCCTGAGCTACACAGAGCAGGCACTTCAGCTGGAGACCTTCCTGGCAGACCTCAGACATGCTGCCCACAGCAGGTACATTCCCATGGCTTTTAGTGTAGCTTAACTGTTCCTGTGTGGATGATCCTCCTGTGGCAGGGGGGTTGGACTCGATGACCTCCAGAGGTCCCTTCCAACCCCTGCCATTCTATTATTAACCCTTGTGCTGGAGACAAAGGAGAAGGCACAATGTGCGGGAAAAGAAATAATATCCCAGAATGATACCCTTTTATTTGTAAAGCTCTGATGAAACAACCTTCCAAATGGCATCCCACTTAAGAACTAACGGAAACCAACCTAACTATGTGTCAGTCACACTATACAGATTGCATCCTACATTTTCAAGATGCCTAAATATCTTATGTAGTATTTACATATGTATCAGTTAGGTAGTAAAGTTTCATTGCGATTTGTTTCTTTCCAGCACATACTTATTCAATGGCAAAAAAACAAAACAAAACCAAAACAAAACAAAACAAAAAAAACCACAAAAACAACCAAAACCATGGGGATGCATTTGCATTTTTGTACAACACTCCCGAGCAAAGGGCTAGGGCAATTTTCCTGAGAGAAGGCTTGTTCTTTGAAACTCTTGCTTTAACGACGTGGAAATACAGAAAGTGGATGGGGGGTTTTGTTGCTCTAAAAGCCTAAGGATGCCTAGTTAAGTTTTTCTTTTAAATTATTTACGTACCATTAAGTTAAAATGTTTACATTCATTCATTCGTATAAAAACCGTTGTTAAATCTTATGCAAATGATTTAACACTGATTGCTGCAACGCAAATTGCACTTCTTTAAAAAAATTATTGTATATATGGAAGAAAAATATCTGATTGCTACCCTGTTTACACATTTTGACTGACTCTATGCAGTTCAGCCGGAAAATACAAACTTTTCATAAACTTCAGTCACAGTGTACTTCAAAAGTTATACCGCAGTCTGGCAAAGTGAGTAAATATTTTAAACCAAAAAAAACCCCCAAAAAACAACCAACCCCAAAATCTCCTTAACCATCTGGACCTTGTGAGACTTGTACCAAAGGTTGTGATTTCTTCCAGGGGTATAGCTGGGCTCTGGAGACCAGAGCAAGGCACATTGAAGATGGGAGGGCACAGGAGAAGAGGAACCAATGGGGCAAAGACGTCAAATGTTGGGTGCGAGCCGTCTGTGCCGACTCAAGCAGTACACACTTCTGACGCTCGTTAGAAAATAGCTCGCTATCTCTGGTAGCCTTTGCTGCTCCCTCCTCGACACTGATGACTTCCAGCAAATTCTTGGGGGAGAAGGCGATGAGAGAGTGAAAACAACTATAGGATCAGAAAGGCAGCGCTGCTGGGTAAATCAAGGATGTACTTCTGGAATCTATCAATAGGTGTAGGTTTATCTCTTCTTTTTTATCCTTTTTCTTCTTTTTTTTTTTTTTTCTCTTTTTTTTTTTTTTTTTTTTTTTTTTTTTTTTTGGGTAGGTTTAAAGTTTTAATTTCTATTCCCTGTTTGGCATTTTCTTTCCCTTTTTTTTTCTTGCTTATATGAGGAACTGGATGCTTCGGCAGAGCCTCTTTTGGAGGTTAAAAAACACCTCTGCCACCAAGACACGAAAACAATTTCAGAGGAATGCTCTTTGCCAGCACTCTCGCTGCCACCACAACCACTCCGCGGAAGAAACCGTGCTGCGCGGACTTCTGGGGGCTGCCGTGCAGTGCTGGGATACAGCTTCCCTCACATGGGGTCACGCCAGAGCCAGGGCACACCAGGGATCCTGTCTCACGGATGCCGTCACTTCAGCCGTGGAGGTCAGGCTGACTCCTGTGTAAAGCCCATCTTGACCTGAATACTTAAGGTTGCTGTTCTCAGGACTGGTGCTCTCTCCCGGGCCAGACATCACAGATGAGCTTGCCTGGAGCAGGGGGAAGAGCAAAGAGAGATTTCATTGAGCAGATGAACTTCGCACACACTGGGAGGTGAGGGGGAGCATGGCAGGCTCGGGGCACAGCCACTAGCAAAGGATTTCTGGGAAAAGTCAGGGTTTGCCCTCTGCTCGCCCCATGATCTCAAAACCCTGCAGCTGACAACGTCTCAGGGTCAGCTCACTCCTTCAGCCCCTCTGATGGAGTGATATCTGCATTTGGAGGTCAGCACGTGGTTAACTTCCCAACAAGGTGGAAAAGAAAGCGCATGATGCACAGAAATCCTGGAGATCAGAGGTGATGAAGGTAAGGTGTGTGTCCCACTGCCCCCTGCTGAAAGGACCCAGATGCCAACACTAAAAATGTGGAGCAGGAGTGGTGGCATCTATAATTTTGCTTCCCTGATAGAGGAATCCTGACACATCCCAATTCTTCAGCTGCAGATGTGGAGCACCTCCTGGAAATTCAGCCTTTTTTTGGGTTCCTCAGACATTGAAATGCCTAAAATGCATTTCAATGCATTTTAAATGCCTCACCCTTCAAAACACCAGCCACAACCACTTTTTAAGACTGGCCACTAAAGGTGATGTTCTTTTTGTCTCAAGTGGAGAAACCACTACACCTTTGAACCAGGAGCCTTTTTGTTCCTCTACCTACATGCACATGACAACATTCGGGAGAGCTCTGGTAGGCACAAAGACAAACCTCTGAACTTCCCTGGAACCAGTCCACTTATTTTAATGGAGGAATGCAGAGTTACAAGGACAAAGAAATGATCATTTTTTCCATGAGGCTGAGCAGATCCACCAAAGAGGAAAAATTCACAGTGCCAGACAGAGAAGTAGCAATGTTTTCACCTGATAAAGGAAATGTTTAAGAGCTGACTTCATGCAAAATTAACTCTTGGATATGTCTACTTTAAAACCATAATTTACTTGTTAATGGATAGTATTTGGATGAGATTCAAATAAGAGAGTGAAGAGAGAGGAGAGGAGAGGAGAGGAGAGGAGAGGAGAGGAGAGGAGAGGAGAGGAGAGGAGAGGAGAGGAGAGG
>JANHGN010000531.1:4615-15501 GCA_024605025.1 Megaceryle maxima | reverse complement strand
AAAAGAAAAAGAAAAAGAAAAAGAAAAAGAAAAAGAAAAAGAAAAAGAAAAAGAAAAAGAAAAAGAAAAAGAAAGAAGAAGAAGAAATGTTTCAGTGCACAGTATAGATATTTAATCATTTCAGAGGAGTAGAGCTCTTGTCTCTCTTGGAGCTGTGCCAGGATAGCCATCCTGACATAGGAAAAGCAAAGCTTTATTTATTCAAAGGTCATTTCCAAATGGTGCCAGGCAGCGTTCTTGTTGTCACGCTTAGCCCAGGGGAAACCTCACCTTTTGAAGAGACCTTCTGAATGAGATGTGCATTGTCAGCCATCACTTTTGTCTGGAACAACCTGTACTCTGGTATTTTCTTTAGCTTTTACTACAGTGATCACCACTATTCTTCCACTCAGTCATCAACTGGGATCCCACTCCATCAATCGCTACCCAGAAATGAGGAGCAGGAAGGGACAACTGCTTGCCCTCCTAAAAAAAACCCCAGCCAAAATAGTTCTAATCCTAAGAAATACATTTTGTTGCTCTCTCAAATGCACAATTGCCAATCAGTGACAACAAAGCTTCATATCCTCTTTCCCTGTGACTATGCCCAGAGAATTCAGTGAGGCAGGTTTGACACTAACTTTTGGGTCTAGTTTTGGTCTTTCATCAGTCCAGTTTTTTTAAAAAAGGGGTGGGTTTTTTGTTTTTGTTTTTTTTTTTCCTATTTCTAAGGCATCAAATACACTAATATTAGCACAAAAGACATAATTTTTAGCAGGCTGACTGTTCCTACAGTGGGAAGGAGGTTTGAAATTAGAGATGAGCAGCTCAACCTGAGCTAAAAACACTAGGAGCTGCTTTGAAAGGTTGCCATTTGCCCATATTTGCCGCTGCTGTTCCGGTAGTCAAATATCTTATCACTACCTGTTTTTTTCTAGGCTTGGAAATTGTAATTCACCCTTTTCCTGATTCAACGCTATGAACATGGAGTGTAGGGACCCATAGTTTCCATGTGGAGTTATCAGCTACCCCTCCCTTGGGCACCCCAGAAGGGAGGACGTGGAGGCACATCCTGTTTGAAGACTGCCCATCCCTGCCTGACCAAGGCCAGATCCTGGTTCCACTGAGCCAGGGCGGGCAGGACCCCACCCCAGTAATGTCATGACAAATCCAGGCAGCTCGGGCAGTTCCCAAAGTGAGACATGGAAAACAAACTTGAGCTCATAAAAAGGGCACAGCTGAATCACAGCTCTGCTCCTGAGGCTGCCTGCCTCTGTTCTTACTTCTCCAGCTTTAAGGGAGGAGACAACAGAAGTTACAATTGCTTATTAGAGGACATTTGTCAGTTGGAATAGGTAAGCCGAACAATGCTGAAGTCAGCGAGCACTTCTAATCACAGCAGCTGGCTCTATTAATAAAAATACTATAGATTTGTTTTTATTGCTGAATTCTAATAATAGGATAGATCATCAACTGCAGGTCAGCCTCCCGAGGGACAAAAAAAAAGAGTGAAGCCCACCGGAAGGAGTTTTCCCTCCAAACAAAGGAAGATTGTGTTTGTATCTGCAAAGGTTCTTTTTACACAAACCAGCAGGAGCTGGTCATGGGACAGCCCCAAGGCACGTTGTCTGGGTCGAAGGTGGCCTTTCTGTAGAGCGTAGAGGACCTGCCACCATGCTCACAAGGAGACCTTAGTCAGAGCCATGGAGGGATTCAGACGCCTACACTGTACCCAAAGCTGCTGTCAGAAGCCTGGAGCCAAATTCACCCCTACTAAAGCTGACCCAGATCTAAATGAGACTGTTCAGCCCGTGATGGCCAGCACTTGGGGAACAGCACCGGCACATCTGGCTGAAAGACTCCTGATTTCTTCCACCCACTCCTTCCTGCATCCTCTGCCCCCCACAGAAAACAACGTGGGACACCCCACTTCCCCCAGCCTGCCCCCACACCTCTGCAGCTGGGAGGCAAAAGCTCTGGGCAAGGAGTTGTGCTAACAGCTGGAAAGAGTGGCAAAGACCTTTGCTCTATCAGATGGACCTTTGTTCTATCCACTTCATGAGTTCAAAATGCTCTGTGAATTTTGGACATTACGCTAAATCTGCAGTAAACTGAGTCTCAACCAACACTCGTTTCCTCCTCAGTTAGCTTAGTTTAGGTTCTCTACACATAAATGATAACCATAGTCAGCTGAAACACATTGCAAAAGCTTCTTTAGCCGACTGCGTGTTGTGGCAAGCTGTGGTGGAGCCCTTAATTTTCCATCCTCATCCTCCCTGAAATAACTGCCATCCCCACTTTGTGCCAATGCTGTCACTCCCTGGATTCCAAAGAGTAAGTCTCAGCACTGCAAAACCACAGGGTTGGGGTTTTTTCAGGTTTAGTGACCCTCTTGGTATACAAAGTTGTCATTTCTTGCTAGTCCAGTCGATCCTTTTCTTTATCTTGCAAATTTACGTATCTTCTAAACTCTTATTTGTATTACATAAATCTGTGGTTAATTTATTTCATTAATTTATTAATTTCCTAAGGGAGGCAAGTTCCAGCATGGCTTGGGAAAGCTGATGACCCCCACTGCTGTCTAGAGCTGTATGAGTAATTGGCTTTATTGCTTTGGCAATAAAGCAAAACCAATCAAAATGTATGTGTCCATATGCATATAGAAATTTTGGGTAGAACCAAAAATACTCTTTTTCCTTGTCTTCCCCCACTGAAACAAAAAAGCTGAATTGCTTTGTTCTGTTTGATACAAATTGAAATGTTCTCTTTTGGATATGTGTACATGGAGAAAAGAAAACGAATGAATGAACATATGAAACTGAAAGAAAACAGCATCCTGTTTTTTCCAGGAGTGAGAACTAACATAGAAGAGGTAGGAGACTGAGGGAAGACTTTAACTGGAGTATCAGCTTTCCCAGCATAATGCCCTGACTACCAGACTATTCGGTATTTTAGGTTGCCATGTTCCTCATGCCTCCTGTTGATCTTATTCCACCTGGTTCAGATAAATATTTACTCATACCAGGACTGAGGCACCGTGTTCTCATTTTCCAGGTGAAAGTCCTACCAACCATACTGGTGAGCCTTTCTCATGGAAACTGTCCCAACGGCTATGAAATGATTCTATACATACTGAAGTCTTATATTCAGAGAGTCTGAAGGGCCCTTGACCATTCAGTTTTCTGATATCCGGGTGGCTGGGGTTTTTTTTAAGAGGTCGTGTTTCTGGTTTACCCAGAGTCTGGGAGATAGCCCTGTAGCCTGCATGAATGTCCTGCCAATCTGCTGCCTAAAAGAGAGCAAAGACCACCTCTAACCATCTCACAAACTGTCCTCTGAAAACAGAAGCAGATGCAGGAGGAGCTATTCAGATAATTCAGCCCAGGTTGTCAGGCATTTTGGGGACAGTTAGAGCTGCCTTTTCCTGATAGCTCACCACCTGCTGAGGCCATTTGAGACAACTCTCACTTTCCAACCTACAACAACTGAACAGCCAGTCCTGAACCACTCCTCGATGTAAACATCCAAGGGAAGTAAGTACTAGTTTTACCTACAAGACAACTGTCCTAAATTATTCTTTGGTGTGTGACTGCAGCCCTTCTGAGAAAGCTCCAAACTGGAGGCAAAGGGCACAGCAGAGTCTTCTGAAAGAAGAGCTCTCGTGGTGCTTCTGAGCCTTTAGTGACATCAGCCCTGGCTCAAGGAGCCTCCATGTCCTGCCATAAAAAGCAGATTTTACATCAGTTTTCATACTACATTTTAGCCTAATAAGGGAGTAAAGTCCTTCTGGAAGTTGGAGCTCCTGCATGGAAATGGATGGGTGTGCACTGCAGATCATGCCCTTTGTTTAGCAACTTATTCCACAGAGCTTTTCTCTGTACAGTCTCAGCAGCATCAAAGGGAGAGCAGGTAGAGGTGCAGATGCAGGCTGTCTGAAACCTTCAAATCTTCTTTTTATGGGGATGTAAGGCAACTACATATATCATGCAGCTGGACCTTTTCCATAGTAGTAACAGAGGACACCCAGTACTTACACTGCTTAGGAAAACAGAGAGGCCTAAATCCTCGATCCAGATGTGAATTTGGCAAATAGCCCCCTTTACAATGGGACAACGAAATGTCTCTGAGACAAACACTTCTACGTTTTGGGATGTTTGAAATCAACTTTGCACCAACAGCAATTCATATTCATATCTTTTAAATGTTTAAACTTCAGCTAGAACGTAAAATCAACATTTAAAGTTCTGGTTAATTTGTCTCGAAATTGGCATCATATAAGATTTCCTTCATGAAAAGCATAGTCTCAGAGACATTTCCAAGAGTAATTGCTGCCCTTCTCTTTTTCTGCCCTCCTTTCTTTATTTTTCCTTTAGAAGAGATAAAGAAAGGTAGGACAAAAAATGACTATTACTGACACGAATGAATTCTGCTGAATTTCATTTCCATTAGATTTCTCCATAACTAGGAACTCTTTTGGCAGCCTCCCATAAAAGGCATAATAAATGGCTTTTGTACGAGCAGAGGAATTCATTTTCTCTGTTTCATTTAGCAACAACATCGCTGAGAATTTCAGACAACAGTTGCTAAAATGTCATCAGATTTGTCTACGTAATGTCAATTTGGCATTTTTCCCCTCTTTGCGGAATCAGGGCTGGAGAAGTGAAAACAGAGCTAAACAAAACCAAGTTGCTGGTTGGGTAACGCATGGGGAATGAGCCAGGTTGGCTCTCCCAGCAGGTGCCTGTGTTTCAGCGATGTCACCAGCACCACACCAGCAGAAGCAGACACCCTTCTTGTTAAAGCAACCAAAGATTACAGAGCCTGAATTCATCCATCCATAGAGGGTGGGGTTTTTTTCCCTCCTGACATGGCCCAAAGAAGTTTATTCTCCTCGTGCAAAGGCATTGCCTGTTCTAAGAATAAATGCAAACCTTCGGGCTATCAATGGGTCAACTCAGAAGGGGAAAAAAATATAAGGCAAATAGAAGTAGAATGTCTTTTCCTCAGCATGTGATCAGATTACAGGCTGCCTCACTCTAAAATGCTGACATCCCCTCACTTCTGACAACCTCAATGGCCCTTATGAGTGCTCAGCCTCTCCCACGGGATTTAGACCCATAAGAAATTATTTCACTCCCTTTGTAGCTAGAGATCATGGTCCCAGATGATGTCTGGAGCAACAGGAGCCAGCCTTAAGAACCACTGCTTTCTACTTTGAACCTCTAGTCATGCCCATCCCCATTGGATTGCTGATGCTGAGCCAAGTTAGGAGCCCAGGGGCCGTACGCACAAAAACTCCTGACAACTGCTCCCCTTCAAATCCCACCTTCATTTACATACAGATGGGGCTGGGGTGCAGGGATGGGAGATCACTAGCCCTTCATGTGGGGTTGGGGGGAGTCGGGGGAATGCCTGTATGTCTGATGGCTGCTGCAGTCTCCCCTCTTCAGCACATCTCACAGCCTCTCTCCATCACTCCCTCTCACTGGCATTTTTCACAAGAGGTAGTTTTCAAGTGCTTTGCATATGCAGGGCACATCTGATCCAATCATGGTGCGGGAAGGGCTGTGCAGATGTTGCTGTGCAGACATGACTGTGCTGCCTGCTGGATACAAGGGGATGGATTTCCCTGGCCTTCATGCCAGTGCCCTCTCCCAGCTTCATCCACTATGGAAAAAACAGAGAGAACTGAAGTCCTGGCACTGGGGGATACCTTCTTTTGTGTAATTAAGAGCAGCCTCAGTGTCCCTTGCAGTTGCTTTTAGTTGCTAACAGCTCTCAACCAGCCTTTTGGCTCATGAACCTTGCTCCTACCCTGCTGTCCTCTTGTATCCCCACAACTCCACCTGGCGTAATTATATTATAAATGGTACTATTCAATTTATAATAGAAATATTATTAATAACAGACTTGATCTGCTCTTCTAAGGACAAAGGCTACAAAGAGGAAGGCAAGCTTTAGCCAGTCAAGAAGTCAACAGCACGGGGGAAAAGAGGATCTTGTCTATATGACTTCTTGCCCCAGCAGCACACGGCTACACTGCCCACAGCCTACCCCACTGCCTCAGCCTCAGCTGGGACTCTGCTCCTAATTCTGCCCATTATATAATTCTCATGACATTCCTCAGGATCGGCTGCTTAAGACAATATAAGGAAAATGTAAGGAAAATTCGGTTGCTTTTTTTCCTTTGCAAATATTAGAGGAGAGCCTAAAAGAGTGCAGAGTATTTCACAGGGGGGGAGCCTGAAACCCAGTAACAGTTCATTGTTTGATTAGTGTTGCTCTTTTTTTGATGTGATCTGTTTATGTTATTGGACTGACAGGGTTTTCTCATGTCAAAGACAGGCCCTTTTAGCAATAGCCTTGTCTGGCAGCATCCAAACCCAAAACCCAGTGCCTCTGAAACTGGGTGGCCCTGTCAGTCCATGAACAATCGCATTTGCTAAAAATGGGGTTTTTTTCTCCCTTTGTACAATGAAACTTTGTACGTCAAGAATTAAACTATTGAAAGGAATTTGGATGTGGGAATGCTGAGACATATTGAAAAATAGTTAATATAAACAATGTCTTCTTTTTATTAATAAAGGAGTAGAGAAAGCCACATTAGGAAAGCTTTTCAAAGAAATTATGTGGCAGATTAAAGGACACATAAGGCCCGAGGAGTGTGGATACGGATATGGATATGTGTAGCCAAGGGGTTAGAAATTAATCTACACTAAGCTTCACAGCTTCAGCGGTAGTATTTGTTATCTCACAGGCTGCCTGAGTGAAGAAAGGAAGTTTGAGAAGGTTTTGGTGCATGATGTAAAATAAGGATCAAAACTAAAGCAGGGGATGATCAGTGCTCCTCTGGTGCTCCTCTGGAGCTCGGTGCTGCCAGATGCTGAGTGTCTGGCCCCTTAAGAACCCTCTGTGAGGAGAGGGCTGATCTCCTATGATCTCTAATCAGCAGGGCATCCCAGCCTGGTTTCAGTTTGGTCTGGATCAGGGTTTAAGAGCATATCTTAGTTTAAAAAAAAAGCCTTTATGTTTCCATTCATACAGCAAGATAATATTTTGCTGGGGTTTACTAGTCATTTGAGATAATACATAAAAATACATATATATATATATATGAAACAGCTTTTGGAAAACATGAGAGTAGCAGTTGCTTTAATTGTACATTCTTATCAAATCATTTCAGAAAAAAAAGGGGTACATGCACAATTCTTTCTTGAAAAAATCAATTGTGCATGATTTATTTTGTTTGCTCCAAAAGAAAACCTTTGAAATGGAAGAACCTGAACATTTCAAAACCAAATGTCTGAGGTTAAGCTCTGGTTAACTTAATCATAAAAATTATATAGATCTTAATTAAGAGGTTTGTAAAGAGCTTGTCGTTCTGTTTACAGCTATATGTAATATCCTCTGAAAATCTTGTTCTTGTATCAGCTAACAAAACTGGAAAGTTTGTTTAGATTATTGTTCTGCTAGATAAGATAAAAGCTGTGATAACATTACACAGCGATCATTCTGCTTACAGATACAGACACCAGCTTATGGCTTACCCCAGAGGCTGCAGTCTGTGTGTTGGGAGAAGCAGTTTTGCTACAGTCATCTGAGTTAGTAGAAGACGTGGATGTTGGAGTCATAGGAACCACAGTAGTACTGTTACCTGAAAGACCAGGAACTTGTATTAAAAACAAATATATTCCAGCCATGGGAAGAAAAACAAAAAACAACCACCACAACAAACTAAAACAATAATAATAATAAAAAATAAACAAAACAACTATTGCAACTATTGCAGATCAACCGTATTATCTTCTTATATTTACCAGAGCATGCCTTTGACTTATTTATGTTCTTAGGTTTTCGCTTCCTGGTCTGAATTCCTTCCTTTTTCATAGCAAGAGGTCGAGGAACCTGAAAAAAAATAAATTTCCACACCAATCACAGAGTTGTATATGTATTCTAACATCAAAAAGCAAAATACACTACAAGAACAAATGGTGATGTTGAAAATGCCTTGTATAGCAAGTCAGTTTTTTCCCGTGTTACTGTACCGAGTCCAAAAAAACTTTGCATTTTACTTGGGCAAAGCAATGGGTTGTTTCAAGGGGAGTTTTAGCTGAACAAAGCAAGCAGGGAAATCTTTTTCCTTGATGTGAACTAAACAGTTTTTCCAACACCCGAGTCAGTCCACAGACAAACAGCACGCTTTTAAGGAAAAACAGCATCGTTTGGCCATAGGTCCTGTGAAATCAAATTGGACAAGGTATATCTGACCCGGGATTCCTTATTCCAGTTAGTTAGGAATTATCTCCAGTGGCTGATTCTGGAAAGCAAGAATGCATATGAGGGAAAAAAGTGCTTCTCTTCCGTTGGACCAGCTATGCAAACCAGACCATCCCTGATAATTGTCTTAGGACAGAAGCTTTAGGCCATAATTGACTTTGTTCTTATAAGCAATTCTGCCTGTGATAGTTTTATATTATTCAGAGTTTTTATTTATAGGGAAAATGTGCTCAAAGCTCAGCTTTGTGTTCTGCGTCTCATCACAACGATAAGCATTTTACAGAAAACATTGGCTTAAAATCCATTTTAACTTCATGATAACACAAGCTTAGGGAAAGACAATTAAGGCATATGCTTAATATCATTATAATGTTTAAACCTGTGATATAATTTACTTTTTTTCTTGGGGACTAGACCAAGTCCCAATCACTCCTTATGGCCTCACTCTTCAAACACTTGTGATTGACTGTAACTGACTCCACAGGGCATAACAGGCTCCAAGCCTCTCCCAAAACATACTCCATCACATTCAGGATGGAGCTATTTTCTCCCTCTATTATTGCCTAGCAAAGGTTGAAATGACATTAGAAGTTTTGCTGGCGTAGCTATGACTTGAATTATATTCAAAGTTTAGCTGGCACAGCTATGTCTGTCGACGAAAAACTGTCTTCTTAAACATCTAGGTTATTTTTTTTCCCTCACTGAAGAGCTAGTTTAAATCCTGGTATCAAAAAGACCTCTGCCACTTGTGCAGAGGTGATTTCTTTGTACAACTCTGTCAGGAGAGCTACAGCAGCAAACATAGAACTTGTCAAAAGCATAACTTTCTAATTTCTAACATTTCCTAATGTCACACATTTTTGGGTCATTTTATCCATTTTCTTCACTGTTTTTAACTCCACAGTCCAAATGGTGAGCTGAGACCATTAGCATTAACTGAGTCATTGCCCTCACTCCAGGGAAGATGATGCCACCCCCCAACCCCCAAAGCTGCCGGGCACCCACCAGTGGGCGGACCACCCCTCCCCCCAGTGAGCATCAGAGAGAGCAGGGAATGTCCCTCAGCAACACAGCCACTCACCCCGTGGAGCTTCATGTAGAGGCCACAGGCGTTGCAGACAGGCTCACCCTCCGCGTTCCTGCGCCACAGGGTGGTGGTCGTGGTGTGGCAGTTGGCACAGGACAAGCCCAGCCGCCGGGACGAGGGCTAGAGGCAAGCGTAGGCAAACACAGGCATAAACAGGTGGGCAGGAACAAATGATTTATGTCTTTATGGTTTATAAGAAGTACTTTAACACATAGCAGGGATGGGGGGAGGGGGTTATCAGCAACATCCCAGAATTAAACCAAGATTATCCTAATTTCAGAGACTGGAAAGCTGACATGAAGAGATAGTGTGAGTCTGTAGCTCCAGGCAGTCGTGGCAGAGGCAGAATTCACACTTGGGAGCTGCTGACCCAGGGACCTTTGTTCAAACCACCAGGCACTGGGTCTTCCTCCAGCAGGACATCTAGGAAACCTCCACTACAGCTCCATCCAGATGAGGTCCTATCACTGGGTAGCTACCTCTCACCTGTGCTACCTCTCCAGCTGGTCCAACAGCCTTTCCCCTCTGTGGTGGGCAAAGAGGCAACTCTGAACCTGACACCGGTGCACCCAACAAAGTGGAAAAATAACCCACTTTGATCACCTGCCCTCAGTGTCACCATGGCTGGGGAAAACCTTCCTGAGCGTCCCGTGTGTAACGCACAACACCAGCATCTCTGTAAAAAGGTCTTGTTATCACCACCCATTTTCTCCTTGTGTGAAAGATGTTTCTTGGGAGGGTGTTTTACAGAGCAGAGCTTCCCCTTGGCCAGCAGAAAAGCTGGTGAGTGACTACAAGGTCCCCACTGCAAACAAGCCATTTATGACACTCTTCCGTGGAGTTTGGAGCCAAGATGAAGCAACCTTGTATCAGAAATAACCGTATAACCCAGAGCTTTATGGCTGCAAGCTGTATATCATAAGTGAAGGCAGTCCTCATAAACATGTGAAACGAAGGTGAATGGGTTGTAAAAGTCCCTGTAACAAGCGATCTCTTTTACATTCATCACAAGCAAAGAATTCCAGCTATATCATAAATCTAGTCTTTTTCAAAGTATCACATTGACCAAAAAAAAAAGAAATAAAAAATAAAAAAAAATCTGTGCCTAGCTCTGGCAGCTGCACAAGTTTACACGGAGAACTCAGTTTTAGAGGATTGCATCAATTTTATTCTGACAATGAAGTCCCATAACCGAAATTACTAACTTAAGGGTACAATGCCCTTCCTCTTGAATCATTTACTGCTGGGTTGTTAGCTGTAACTAATCACCTTTGATACCACAGAGCTGCCTGCTACTTGGGAAACTGATAAAAAATGTTTTGAGAATGAAGAATATTCCAGAGTAATAACCCAAGTTTCTTTTAATTTATCTGAGTTTCTTTAGCAGTAAACCATCATCTTGACACCACAGCTCAGAAGAAACTCCAGATTAAATACAGATTTTTTAACTTGGAACCGGTAATTCATTATTAATAAGAAAGAGAGAAAGAGAGAGAGAAAGAGAGAGAGAAAGAGAGAGAGAGAGAAAGAGAGAGAGAAAGAG
>JANHGN010000529.1:19520-29890 GCA_024605025.1 Megaceryle maxima | reverse complement strand
TTTAAACTTTTTTCAGCAGCTGTGGGGGGATTCTCTCTGTTACCATTATTTCCTCTTTTTTTTTTGGTTTGTTTTTTTTTTTTTTTTTTTTTTTTTTACTACCATCCTGTCTTTCTTTGGCACATGAGAAAGTGCATGTGTCCAATCACCATGAAACATGTAGTGGCCAGGAAGGTAAGAGCCAGCCTGAAAGCAGACCTAGAGGAAGCTGCATGTCACCTTCTATATTTCTGCACTGCAAAACTAGCATAGCCACCTGCAGTGTTTCATTTCCTGAATGTCATGAATCCTTCCTTTCAAGGGGAAGGCAGCGCTAAGGGCAGATACAGGCTGGTGGGTCTTAATTGGCATCAAGATTTAATCATCTTAATTTGCTTCAGAACTCATCCCATCAGTGAGGTGAAGAAAGCAGCAAATGTTAGATATCTACCTGGCTTCTCCCTCCTATAGAGGAGGAAAGTGTATCTGAGTGTCACAGTGGGAATGAGGAGGAGGACACAGTTTTTCAAGAACAACTGCCTATATTTTACTTGCTCCCTAGCTCCCTCACACATTTCCACATGTTGATACCACCTATTGCAACATAAATAACAACCAGCAAGAACAAGCGTGTTAGAGGTTTTGGACCCAGTAAGCACACCACTGGCAAACAGAGGGATGATTCAGAGACCTAAACTGTATGATGTTGGGCATGGACCCTGAATCTACCTGCAGCCTGCTGGGCATCTTTTTGACAAGATCCTCACAGAGTAACCACAAACCTTCTTCATGTAACAAAACCCTGCTAGGAGAAAATGCAACATCTCTGCAGTCAGTTGCAATGACTTACCACAGGTAGAGTTTTGCTCCTATGGGGACAGAAACAGGACCTGAAATATCAGGCCCCACTGAAATACTTCATGGTGGACATCAACAATGCAAATGCAATTAATGTTTCTGCCTAGTCTATAATGACTCTGCTTCCCTATTGAAATGGAGTGGTTAGAAGAGCAACCTGTCTAATGGCACATAAACACTTTCCAAGTGGCTGTCCTATTAAGGTTATGCAAGACCCAAGGCAGTCCTCTGCAATGTGATGTCAGCTCTGGCTCCTGGCCTGACATGCAGTTACACAACAGGACAAGGCGAAAGGAGAAAATGGAGATGCTCTGGAGCTGTCAGTTTTTTTAAATGAATTTTAAGCATATAGTTTCTATTGCTGTCACTGGCAAAATGTCAGATGGGTAGACAGCAGTGGGGGGGAGTTAAGGCTGGTCTAAGACATGCTGGGTTTTTTCCTTTTCTTTATATTATTCTTTACTCTTCTTTTCAAGCATCTGTCCTGATTTTCCCTCAGAGTCTTGGCAGGGGAGCAAAAGAAGCTCAGAAGTACATAGCTTATAACTGAGTAATGCTCTACTGAAGGCAGGGAATCTCGTTTTTTCAGTTTGCCATGTTTTTTTCTTACTTTGTGCGTGAACTGTTAGCCTAGAAACCCTCCTGATATTTAACATTCCTTCCACACTGGTTAATGTGTGCTGGTTGCAAGAAGCACATGGTGGGGATTTGGGACCAGCATTGGTGGAGATGTGCTCATTGTCACAAGCAGGGAAAGGAAACATCACTGTCATGTTGCATGATCCAAGAAAAGGGAACAAAGGAATCAACACAAACCTTTTTTCCTCACTGCCCACATAAGCCCACTGAAGCACAGCGATGAGTGCTGAACAGATGTGGAAGTGTGTCTGAGGTGGAGAAGAGCCTCAGGTGCCACCCTTATAGGGTAGGTGTATCTGGTCCTGATCCAACCCATGTGGCTCAAGCCTTTGTGGGTCATTGTATGTCTTTTTCTGAAGAAGAAAATATGCAGTGAATACAGGTCTGTATGGTCCGGATCCCTGGAAGTAAATGCATTAAAATGGAAAAATCAATTCAGAAAACTGGCTGTCTTTCTTTTTGCTCCAAGTTACTTCCTCAACATCTGCCTTAACTCTCCTTAGTAACAGAATTTTTCCACAGGGTGTGTAATTTATACTTCAACAATTCGGTACAAATATTTTATTGCCAGAATAGGGACACAGTTATGCTTACAATCCAGCTACCTATTCTGAACTGCATGTGTCTGAACTTGTGCGTGTCTATGAAAAGAATTAAGCTTTTCCATTCCCCTTCTAGTCTTCATGATTCACACAGAACCATCATTATCATTCATGCAAAACAGACATTCTTGGAGAAAAGTAGCTTTCTTTCTCCTGCTTTCTAAAAAGAAATGGATTTTTGTGAAGCAATACAAATTCCTTGCATTTAAAAAAAAAAAGTAAAAAGAAAAAAAACATTCTACATGAATGTTAATGCTACATGTGTGTGCATGTGCTTTTGAAAAGAAGCCCTTCAAAGATCTGTACTCCAGGTGATGCAACTGATGGAGACTTCCATCTGAATGTTGCTATTGTTCTTGTCTCTGTCACATTTGCTTTTCCAGTCAGTCTCACATGTAACTTCTCAACCACAAGATATTGTTTTGAGTTGTCAGCAGTCTAATTCATCTAGATTTTCTTTGTTTACAGGAAGATTTCAGTGTCCAATGAAAGAAAGGATTTTATTGCCAGCCCTTAGTCAATGCAGGCAAAATGCAGGCAAGAGAGTAGATTTCTACAAGTCAAGGTCTATAGGAGTGAACAGCTTTTTGTTCAAGTTACTGGCTGTAGCCTAGTAATAACTTTGGCATGAAGCATCCAACCTGTGCTTGGAAAGAGCAGGACTCAAATCATCTGGTGTTAAACTGAGCTACCAAGTCCTCAGCCCCATTTGTATCCCATTTCTTCAAACTACATGAGCAGAAACCTCTGTCCACCTTGGTGAGGACACAGGTCACCTTGGCAAGCTATTGCAGCTTTTGTCCATCCTCACATATTTCACTTTCTAACCTAGATCTCTTTTAGGCAGTCTAAGATCTCCTGCTTAAGGGAAAAGAGCTCTGCTGACATCAGTGAAGTTTCACCATTAAACACACTTTGAAGATATGACCTAGTACTGTCAAAACTCAGTCCTTTCACTTCCCCCTTAATTTTTCTCTGTTCCTACTCTCAATCTCTTCATAGATTCGCAATGTTCCTTCCACTCACTTTAACTCTAAGCAGTCTGAAAGTCCTGACGCTCACTCCTACACACTGTCATCAGCATTTATCTCTCTTGTTTTGTTCATATTTCTAAAACTTTCAGATCTTCATCTGCACTCATGCCAACTAGAGCATTATGTTGGGGATTTAAAAAAACATATAAAGAAGTTTCTGAAGTCATCTTCCAGACTCATCTTTCTGAGCAAATAGACTTTCTCTTTGTGACCCTCACCTGGCTTTCTAAGTTTGAATTTTCAGCTTTTAATACCACTCATAGTGCAAGAACTCGGCCAGTTCCTCTGTTATTTGGTGTATTGTCCTACCTCTGTAGTGACATCAGTCTCCATTGTCTATTTGACCTGTTGCCCAAAAGATACCTTCATGTTTTCTTTACTGTGGCCTTTCTGAATGCACTGTTTTCCAGAGTTGTCCTTTAAGGCTGCTCTTCTGTGTGATCACAGACTTTTCCTAAAAGCCTACTCTAACTGAAAATGTTTAAGTGGTAGGTTCAAGGTATTGCTGCCTTTTTTTATTAACTTACGTGACAAGTTTCAATACAATTAAACCACAAATCATTGCCAAATTCCCACATACATGGGTGCTACCTTTTGCAAGAATGACTTCCCTATCACTGGTGTTTAATTTCCCCCCTGCTTCTTCTAATTCCTTTGCTCGCTCATTTATTAGGTTTTATCTTGAAATAGCAGCATGTGCCATGTTGGTAGTATCATTCACTGTGTGTTTGTGCGCATCACATCTCTTCATTATTTCCCACCTTTGCCTGGGTTGTCAGTTCTATTAGAAGTCCAGCATGGCCTAAGAGTTAGCTAAAATCCCCATACCTCAGCCAGCATCTTGTTGTGACATCTCTTCTTGCTATGTGCTCCTAGATTCAACAATGCAGAGTACAGCAAAGGTCTCATAGTCGTGATACAAATTTTGCGCACCAGCAGTGATGCACAGGCAGACAGTTATGGCATCAGCAAGGCACCCTCCTTGGGGAAAAAGCTGCCTTTATCTTTTGACTGGTGGGTAAGGTTGTCACAGTTTAGGGTCAGGGCAGCCCCTATAACCTATAACAGATGCTCTCTGTTAACCCCCCTCCCTCCCGAAAGGGGAAGAGAAAGGGAATAAGGCATGGGGGGAGTCCCAGACTGGGCCCAGCAGCAGACGGGAGCTGTGTTCAGGAGCTGGATTCTGGTACCAGGTTCAGGAACAGATTGATTTGGATTGAAGGCAGAATGGAATCTTCCTGGGATGCTCTGAGGAAGGAGCAGAAAGAGGACCTCAGCCAAGCCAAGCAAAGCTGGCAAAGCAGTCCAAGAGGGGAGAAGAGCCCAGGAGTTCCCAGAAAATAGAGCGAGATATAGACCCTCCAGATCCCTCTGCTTTATACCAAATATGACATACGGGGTGGAATACATTGTTGGTCAGTTTGGGGTCACCTGCCCTGTCTGCTCCACCCTGCAGGTGCAGCCTTTTACTTTCTGCACCCCGTAATGTGGTACACAAGATCCAGCAGTGGTCTTGGTCTGCACACCAATCCTTGGTAGTAACTCTAAACATGGGGTGTTCTCACTGCCAGCAGCAAACGCTGCCTGTGAAAACAGGCTGCTGACTTCAGACAGTGCAGTTAGTTAGAATAATTGAGATGGAAAGTAGAATCACTGAACAGAACCAGCTCTGTTCTCACCCAAACCAGGACAAAGGTACAGACATGATAAGCAAGTCTTCCTTTGGTTTGTCCTGAGGACAGCAGACAATGGGGATTTGTGCCCTGACAAGGGGAGCTCTGAATCACAGAATCTGCATTTAGTAGCTGTTCTTGCAGCCTAGGATTTCCACTCATGGAGGGCTGCTCTGCAGACTGTTTATTTGATTGTTGTTTGACTGACTGTTTACTTTGGACTTTGATTAAATAAAAATATTTTAACCTTCAGCACTTATATAAAACTGCTTACAGGTAGCATTTTTTAAAATATTTAAAGACAGAGAAATTAGAATCTTGTCAAAAAATCTGTCTGGCTATAATCTACATGCTTTCTAGGTATCTCTAGGGTTATTGCTGATGTTTTTGTCCTAGCTATAGCTCTACATGGTCTTGCTTTGTCCATTAGGCTCTGCATCTGTTATTACACCTATTATTAATCTGCTGTAATCTGTACCCCTGCATGCCTTCACTTGTTTGCCTGCTTCAGTGTTTCCCATGCCTTCACCCGATGTAATTAACCACTTCACCAGAAGAAACCTGATACTGATACTTTGGCAAATAACCTAACCCAGAAAAAATACTGGACTTGTTGAGAAGGGACCCACAGTGTTCGGGCTTCTTCAGGGGGAATATTTGCCTTCAGAGACTGCTGGAATAACAACAGATTACAGAATGAGCCAATGTTGGCAAGTGCCATCTAGGAGTAACAGCAGATGTGCTCACTTATGTCCATTGAAGACACAGTCATCGTCACATTGCTTCCTCTACCCATCTGAAAAAGCATCTCTGCAAGACAGTCACAATCAGTCAAACATCAGTCAAAACCAGGCTTGTCTAGTTCTTTCAACTCTTGCAGGGAAGAAACATTTAGAAGACTACTGAAAAACTAATGAAAACACTTTTGCTTTGGGTTATGAGCAGAGAAACCTGGAATCAAAACAAAAAGGCTTCTTTCTGTTTTGTTCTCTGCCTGCAAAATCAGTGGATATCTAAACAAGAACAACAGGTACTGGCAGAATGGCCCAAGTGCATGCATGGCTGCCATGCCAAGCAGGCTCGTGCACCAGTGATCTCTGAGATCTGCTCCTTGCAGTGAGTTGAAAGCCCCAGAAACCTCCTCCTTCACACCCTCCCCATATTTTATCAAGAGCAGGCCAGATCCATCTAATTAAACAGATTATCTTCCAGGAACATCAGGGTTTACCCTAAGAATGGTGGAAACTGGAACTGCCACAAATACCTTTTTATTTGTAGCAATGCTGGCAAGCCAATAATGCACATGCAAAAGCAAAGCAAAATGTAAACATTTTCATGCCCCATCTGAACGCACCTCAACATGATGGTAGCATTGACATTTTCTCAAGGAGAAAAAAATGAGGTAAAAGGAGGAAAAATACTGTGCAAGCAGGTAGGTTTGCCTCACTGGCAGCAGAAGTGTGTTATTACAAGCACAAAGACAGAAAAGAATGCTTTCTCCTGTTGATATTAGCTTTGAGAAGCCCTGGCAAAATCAACAAATTAAGTTTTCTGTGGCCACTGCCTGCTATTCAAAGAATAACACTTGACATGTTAATGCAGGTAGCCAGAGAATTACGAATAAGTCTTAAGAGCAGTTAGATGGATTTGGCTGAATTCAGGTGGATTCAGGAGCTTCAAGTCACTTGCTGGTAAGAAGGCACAAATCAAAGGAGTTTGATCCTCTATTTAGACAGTTGCATGTGAGAGAGCCAGGGTAAACTTGGTTATTTCAAATGTACCTTTGAGTTTGGCCCTTTGCTCTTTTCTTTTGAGTGCCCTTTCTGTGCTCTTTTCTTTTGATTGGAAGACTCACCATGTTTTGTAGCAGGGCTTTGTTTGTGATATATTACACTGAGAAGGTCAGAGAAGTCAGAGTAACACCTTGAAGTTCCTCATCTAGGCTCTTTTCTTTATGCTTTCCATCCCCTGTTCTTCAGTCATAGGCAATTTGTGCAGGCCTTTAAAGAAACAACTGCACTATTGTTTATCAAAATCACAATGCCAGGAGTGATAATGTAAACAGTAACACCTCTTTATTCCAATGGAATACGCATTTATGCCGCTTCACATTTCTGACTTCTAATTTTCCATTTTTGTAGTGTTTTCTAACTTTGTACCTTTGGAAATTGCATTGTAGCTTCTGAGGCCCATCTGCTGCAGAAAGCTTTTGCAGTAAAAGAAGTTTGATTGGCAGTAACTTCATTTTCCTTTAAAATCAGAGTACTCACCAAAATGAGAGCAGTTCTAGAAGCTTCTTATTCACCCTACCGTCACATAGAGCATAAATCTTACCACTTCTTGCCATGCCTACTGCCTGCATGCCCATCACTCTTTCTAATGAGGTCTTAAGTGAAGAACACGCTTTATGGTTATTACCTGCAAAGTCAGAGTCCCAGATCCTCTGTGATACAAAGAAGTGGACTGAATACTCAGTGTGAGCTCTACTGATTGCTGTGGTACATGATGAGACCTTGAGTACTTGGTTCAGACCTTCTTCATAGTGGTTTTGCAAATGTTTCAAGAAATTGTGTTACAAATTTCTTGTGGTTCTTTCATGGTTTCTGCACTTGCATTCATCTAATTTTTAAGAACCAGCCACATATCTGAAAATATCAAACTGTTGAGTAATAAAAGTACAAACTCATCTTCAGGTTAGGTCAAAGTCTTCCAAAAGGATCACATTAGCAAATAAAATTACAGGGAGGCACCATGAAGAAGGTCAAGGCAAATTAGAATCACCAGCTTTGTCTTCTTAAAACTTTTTATCCCAAGATATGCAAGTGCATCTGGTCTGTGTTTGGGTATTGGAGTACTGTCTATAATCAAGAGCAGATACACCTTGAAACACATTAAAGAACAAGGACTACTGAGAGGTTTTAAAGAGTGTTTAAGTGATGTACAGATCTTTAGGCCTAAAGCAGGACATGTTTTAATTTTCTCCTTTCCTGTCTATCCATCTCTTTTTTTAAAACTCACTTTCCATGGAAACTAAACCCTGCTAAGGCTTAAGCACTGACAGAACTGAGCTTGATTTCATGGAAAGAAGAAGATGCTCTATTATGCCAGCTCTGACTCTGACACTTATGGCCTTTCTTTGGGAGGAAATGACAATGAATGAAAAGACTTGCTTACCCTTGTGCAGAGCTTTGCTTGTGCTCTTGGACTTTTCTGGGGAGGAGAAAGACAGGCCACTGCTTTTGATCTTTCTGATGCACTAGGAGGAAGAGACACTGTTTAATGTCATAAAGAACCTTGAAAATAATAGCTGTTACTTCCAGCCTTCTGAATAGGGGGACAAGGAAGAAATGGAAGAAACAATTGAGTTACCTCCTAAGATCTCGGGTGGTTTGAGAGCAACAAAAGAAGAAACATTGTTAAACCAGATGCAGGTTTAACCAGTGAGGTTAAACCAGTGAGGCCTGGGAAATAAAAAGGCAGAACTGGAGAAGGGACGGGGAGGTGAAGAGGTTCCTTGCTGTGTGAACAAGTTTTGATGCTACAGATCTGTGACTTGCTTCAAGTACAACCTTTCTGTATCCTTCTGCCAGACTGTTGATCTTGGTCTTATATGGGACAAATTACCACAAATCTTGACAGCCAACAGTCACACTACTCAGATATTTTAATGTACTTGGGCTGTGGCTTCTAATGCTTGAAGAGCTGCTGCCTTCAATCCTGGAACCAGACAATGTTATTGCAGAGGTAGGAGAGGGCGACTCTCATCTAGTGCACACAAAGAGAGAGGGTACTACTCACTGCCACTATGAAGCACAGACACTTTTGGGAAAAGGGTGGCAGAAACTGTGAGCTACTCAATTCCCCTGAGTCCTAGGGCAGGAAGTAATCCAAGGGTGATGGGATAGTAATTTCTGCCCTTCGTTACTATCACAGAATGTTTTGAAAAGATGTAGATGATTAAAACCTGAATGGATTTCCCTTATTGAACTGAACTGCAATGCTTATACAATACAGACAATATGCTCTGATTTCAGCTCCTCCCTGACATCTTCCTCTCCCATGTTTCTTACTTGCTTTTAAGAACAGATTGTTCTTGTGAGATGTCTCTGAACCTGGCAATGCCCAAGATACACACTGCTCATCTATATGGGTGACAGTCATGAACACCAAAGCTGGCTGGATACAGTACACACCCAGTTTATCCAAAATGTAATTCAAGACAGGCCATTTATTCAGTTCAACTACATGTAAAGCAGAGTGACTCTGCAGGAATGCACAAGATCAGGAACAAGGCCTTAAGTGGTACTCATTCATGTTTGTACACGTCTCCTCCACTTGTAGGTAAGTACAATATGCTGGGGATTTTCTTGTCCAACTGCTTTAAATTACTTTAACTCACTGTCTGCTAGATAAACACGATAAATCATAAGCCAGTTTAAAGGCAGAGCACACCAATTTCTCTGATAAGCAAACTAGCCTCTGCAAAGTTACTTCCTATCAGTTCAGTCTTGTTTGCCCATTGCAAAACCAAATCATGTGGCATTTATTGAAAGAGCACGATTAGGACTGAATAGTATAGCAGTGTAATATTTCTTACATTGCCCATACATGTGGGCAAAAAAAAGCAGATGTTGAGCTGTCTACTCAGCTACCTAAAGACAACGACACTGTCCTTGGTTTTTATGTTAGAAATTTGTCCATGCTGTCACCTCATTTCCCTCCTTACTTACCTTGTTTTAGCATGTACCAGCACACTGGTCTGCAGGGCAGGAACTGTCTAACCCTTTGGGAACTACTGATCTTGCATAGATGATAACAACATCCTTTGATTAATAGCAGCCAAGGAAAAAGAGAGTTCAGTCAACCACTCAGTGAAGGATGTTACTTCAGGGCAACATAGAAGGAGCCTTCCATGTCCCTGGGCACCAGAAATGGTCAGCTCAGCTGCAGAAGTGGTCAGATAAGTCCAAGGACGTATTCAGACCAGAGAGCAAACCAGAGAGACCGTGGTACTACAGGAAGCCCATATGGTTCCTTTGCAAAGAGGCAGAAACAGCCCCTGCCCACACTATCTGCCCATGTTTAGGACTCACAGAGACAGGGGCCTCAGGACTGCCACACACACAACCCTCAGGGCATCATAGCTGTAGAGCCTCTCTCAGCCTTTGCTACAAGGTACTAGATCCTCTGCAACTGAAGTCAATCATTAATGAGAATTAAGCTGTGCAGAAGGCATAAAACCCATTAGAAAGATGGGTTACGACACTGTTCATTAAGCAATTGTTCAACATCAAAAAGAGACAGCCCAATGTGGCACTTTCACTACCTGGTTTTATTATACTGAAGGATTTTATAAAGCATGTACTCCCTGCTGTTAAATGTGATTTTTGAATGGCTTCTTTACCATCAAAGGCCACTCTCTCACAGAATCACAGAATGTCAAGGACTGGAAGGGACCTTTGAAGATCGTCTACTCCAACCCCCCTGCCAGAGCAGGATCACGTAGAGCAGATCACACAGGAACGCATCCAGGCGGGTTTTGAATATCTCCAGAGAGGGAGACTCCACAACCCCCCTGGGCAGCC
>JANHGN010000528.1:79666-92471 GCA_024605025.1 Megaceryle maxima | reverse complement strand
TTTTGCCTTCATGTGTTTTTTTTTTTTTTTTTTTTCTTTTTTTTTTTTTTTTCCTTTTTATTTTTTTTCCTTTTGCTTTTTTTTTTTTTTTTTTTTTTTTTTTTTAATATGACTGTGGGTAAGGGTAACTGAGTCAACTGAGTTTGGTGGGAAAGGCAGGCATCAATCAATCAAAAATTATTAATAAGAATAAATAAATAAATAAAAGCCCATCAAACCATACTTCTAGAGAAAAGGCTCTGCCAATGTACCAAGACTGAGGACTCCTCTACAGGACAATACTTCAGCTCGAGGCACAAACAGGTGTCTCACAGATGTCACTGTCTTTTTTCTTAAAGAGTTCAAGAAGATATAGTCTCTTAATTTTTTCATTGTCAGGTCACTAAAAATAACTTTAGTCTCTGATGTTGTACCTTTATATTGTGAACAGCTTTTCCTGAAGTCAAACAAATTAACTGTTTATTTTTTTCATAATTCCCTAGCTCAGAGAAAACTGAACTGATTTTTTTTATTATTATTATTTTGCTTATAACTTGCTCAACACTGATTCTTCACTCAATGTTTGGCTGGGAGTGGAATTTTAATTTCCTAATCAACCTAAATGAGCCATGCTGTTCAGACTTCATTTTAACCATCTCAGAAATTTAGCAGGTTAAAACCATTTGTGTCTCAGTGGGATGCATAGCTCCTGTTTCACATTTTATAACACTGTGGTTGGACTATTGCCACTTTCTATTTGCAACCTTCCTTGACCATTCATTGTAAAAGTCCCTGGCTTGCACAAAATTCAGCATTTAGAATGGTCACTTGCATACATTGGCTTATCACACTGCAATTAAGGATGCCACACTGGCTTCCTATCAAATGCATAATTGTTCTTACAGTACTTGCATACTATTCACATTTTGTTCTCTTACCTCCCTGAACAGTGGATCAGTCACTGTCTTTGTAACTGAGACCTGTAGTTGCCCTGTGTTAAAGATGTGGATATTTTTTTTTTAAAGTTGCTTCCCATCGGAGCTCTGAGAATTTTAATTTTTTTTTTTTTTTTTGATGCCTCATCTTGACTTCTCTAGCAGAAGTTCTGTTTAATTGTAATGTAGTTTAAGTGTATAATGCCATGTGTTGCTTCTGCATAAAGTGTGCTATATAAATGCAAATCAGCTAATTAATTCATAACAACAAGTATTATTGCAACACATTGACTGTCATGCTCTGCAGTTTCCAGTTGAACACTGTGTATGTGCTTTGTTCATAGAGGAATTGCAGCAGGAGGGTTAATAATTTTAAATCTAAGTAGCCTTGGCTGCTTATACAGACATGATTGTCTATCTGAAGCCTGTACAGATTAAGAGACCAAAATTTCTAATTTCAGCCCTAGTTGATGACTTTCTGTGTGAATGTGGTAGAAATCACTTCATTGGATGCTTTCAGACATCACCTGTTTGTGAAATGGAGATAATGCTTCCTTTTCCCCTCTGAAAGGTACACAGAGAGCTATGGATAAATTGAGTTATGTAAGTGGAAATTACTGAACATGATATAAATTCTCAAAATATCATACTGAGACCAGCTTTAACACTCTTTGCACAAGAATGTTACAGAAACTGGTCAAATTACACTAAAATTACTCCTCTATTTCTCAACTGTCTCTAAATCCAGTCTACCTACAGATCTAAAATTCTCTGAAGTTTCAGCAAGCTATATGTAAGCCAATATCTGACAGATACAAAACCACTCCCTTCTGAGAGAGATTTCATTTTAATAGTTAACAGCATGGAGTACCAATTTTTGTTTTTGCTCACAAATGCAAATTTTCATTAAAAAAATTTAATTTTAAGCTTGTAACTTTAATGGTGAAAGCACTCAGGGGAGTCTGAGTGCATGGAATTCCTTTCATATGCTTTCAGTGGATGATGAAATCCAGGGGAACACTGCTGTGTGTGCATTAAGAGGAAAAGTCTGACTTTTCAGAGGAGGACTTCACAGCAAGAGTTTTGTAACTGTTGGAAGAGATCTCTAAACAGAATTTCACAAATAAAAATAATTTTTGTTCAACTTCTCAGTGGAGAGTGTTAGTTAGATATTGAAATAGAGAGCAACTGAAGATTTTAAAACCTTGAAGATAGGTTTTAGAAAGTTTGCAATAAAAAAATGTGAAGACATTTTACACAAAATACAATAAACCATCCTGATATTAGAATCTTCTAAAAAGTGTGGGTGGAAATATTATCATTGCTTTATACCAGTGGAATATAGTTTATACTCTACATCAGGTTCTCTGGTACAACAGCAGAATGGTTGGTATTCAAGCATTTTGGCTAACATAGGGACAATTATAGTTTTGTGTAGCAGTTCCTCAAGGTTTCTTCTCTCCATTACACCTCTCTGAGCAAGCATACAGAGGTTGAGACCCCAAAGTCCATTCCCTAAAAAAATGACTAATATGAGTGCAGAAATGTCCTTCTTTCTGTAGCTGAATGTTTGCAGCTGAGTGATGTATGTTAGGCCTTGCACAGCTGCCAAGTCAGATTTGCCCTGTATCGCCTTCTCACAGTCAGCAACCACAGCACATTAAGGTACATGAGATGCACCTGGATCTAGAGGAAAACATTTGAGAGATAAAAGCAGTATTTTCAGTTGGAGTTGCTTCTGCCATTTTTCCTCTCTTTCACCAATATAATACATTTTATACTTGGCATTGTTACCCACAATTATATCTAAATAATATCAGAAGAGTAATGCAGGCCCCCCAGAACTGTTTGTTCTTCAACAGTCTTCAGAAAATCATCAGAACTAATCTCTCCACTATTGTCATACTACCAAAGCTTTCCTCAATTTATCAGAGTTATTAATAACCACTCTCCAATGTAACTTCAAAAAAAGTGTCTGCTTTATATAATTATATTTCCAAGATCTAACAGTTGATTAAATACTTCTTTATGAATACATATCCTTTCTAATTTTTATGTGCAAATGCACTTGTGTATGCATATAGAAATACATATGCATCCATATTATACAGAGAACATATCCAGCTATGCATATTTTTCTATGGCTTACTGTTTCCATATACATACACAAACTGAAAACAAATGTTTCATGCTTAGACATAGACATTTACTATGGCAAGAAGGAAGAAAAATTAAAAGAAATCTTAAATTGCCCAGTTGTGAAGAAAATTACCAAGTGAAAGATTAAAAAAGACTTTCAAAAATATAATGTTGAAGTAGCTGTGTAATTATGCAAACTATCATATTTCTTTCTACTGTTTTGTTGCATAGTTAAATTAAATATATGAAGGGTGCAAAAAAAAAAAAAAAAAAAAGATTTATATTGTATGAATGCAGTTAAACACTTTAGATTGCTAAAAACATTATCTTAATTATCCGCATATTATGCTCAGAAGAGAATCATTAGCTTTCTCTTTATGAGAACTGTCAATGCCAAAAATACTTCATTCCAGAAAACTGGATTTAAGGAAAAATGTTCAAAACTACTTATACTGAAGTCATGAATATTTTTCTTTGGAATTCTTGTTTTTAAGTACCTCAAAATTAACTTAGCTGGGAGTAGAATAATATTCCTCACAACATCTGTGAAACTCTGGAAGGTTGCCCCCTTTGGCCATTTATTAGTAACAAGAGAAAGAAGATGAGAAGGCAAAGATATTTCATATGAGAAAAATGCATGATCCACAATATAATAGAAATGTCACCACATTATTGTAACAAAACTAATTCAAGTAGTTACAGAAAGACAGACAGAAATGGAGGATTCAGAAATGCAACTATACAAAACTGGGGTCAGTAGTTTAAGCTCATCAGCAAAGTTCCCTCCCTGATTTAATAGAGACAGAGAGATGGACACTTCCAGTGCATGATTATCCCACTCTTGTGTTGTCCAAGATAAAAACATGTAGCAATCTTGCACTTAGGAGAGGACTTCATCTTAATTTGGAGTAAGAGAACAGCGATCTGTGTCTCAAAACAGAGGAGTCATCCATTCACAAAAGTTACAAGGAAATGAGAAAAAAAATAGCTGCATCTAATCACAGAACTTGCTATTAAATATCTAAATAGACAGTCAAAGGACTCTTTCCAGTACACTAGATGAATTATGGTCCACTTCTCAATCTATCTCATCCACTGAAAATCTTTCTTAACTTTTTTCTTATCTAAGGCTGATAAAAATCTCCTCCTATGTTTGTGCAACTTCTGGGACACCTGAATCCCAAGTTCCAGAAGTAACTTCTAAATATTTCTACAATAAACCTGGTTGAAATATAATAGTTGGTATTAAAGGATTCAGAGATTAATAAACAACAACAATAAAAAAAGGCCTGGGGCTACAGAGATTTTTGGCCTCCTCTACTAAGCAAGATTTAGCTCAGAAATCACCTATTCCTGGTATTAATGACAGTGTTAGTTCTTAAAAACAAATACTGAGTGAAGAGTTCAGGCATGAAATTCAAACCACTTATTTTTCAAGCTGCTGTAGTCTAACCTGTCCTTTTGCAAGTTTGGATGAGGCAGGAGGAGTGTGGAAATATGACAGGGGCATGGTAATGGCCCAAAAGATCATTGAACTACAGGATTATAGCCCCAGAGCAGGGGAAGAACTCAGAATTCAGTTTAACAGATGTGGTGTTATTAACCGTGAGGCTTGCATCTAGAAATAGCAATGAGTGACTGAAGTTCTACAAACTGAATCTAAAAGGTCTATGAGCTGCCTCGTGAGAATGCAGACTTAGCTAATTGACTGTGGTGTATCCCATTCAGTGGAGGCCTTGGGGGGGGAAGGATTTTGTGGTTCTTGATTCCTTCTTGCACCATTCCTTTTGCAGTATTTGTCATGTCACTTAAGGCAGCAGTACCAGAAGTTGCCTATGATTTGGAGTACTTCCATAATGCAACATAAAGCCTGAGACATCTGGCACCTTATTTCATCTGGTCAGAGAACTCAAAAACAAAAAATACCTCTGAAATCTTTGCATTTGACCTTTATTTCAGAGCCCCAGCAAATCTCCATTTCCACAACAGTTCTGAGGGTTACCTGAAGATTCAAGGCAGTATTCTAAGTACACATGATAGTAATGAGAAATATGTCTTCTCCAGATTTTCATTAATCTAAAAGAAAAATAAAAATCCAAGTAGAAATAATGTTAACATAGTTTGTGGTACAAGGAAATTCATAATCACTGACAGTCAGTACTTGGTTTATTCATTCATGGTGAAAAATTACAGCACAACATACACTGTATGGAATTAAAAAAAAGATCCTAAATAATCTTATCCTTGAATATTTCTAGTTTTCCTAGATGTGTGTCATAGGAAAATGTGTTATTTACCCAATGGACCGGAGCATTTTCTCTGGAAAAGATGAGCTTGTAATGGAAATGCTGACACAACCTCAACTATAACAGCATGAACAAAGACACTTTAATAACATTTTTATTGCTGTAACATCTTTTAAAAAAGAAACACCTGGGACTTGTGCTTAAAAAAAGAATCAAGAGCAGAATTGTAAATTCTCTTCATATGATGGGAAATTAATCTAACAAGCCAAAGAATGGGATGTTAACTTACCGTACCAATATTTAAAATCATTCAGGGCAATTGATTATAATACCCTTGTGTATTATATAGGGATAATTAATAGATATATTAATGTATTCCCCTGGAAATTTATTATTGTTATATGAGCTAGCATTTAGAATTTCCTATCTTTTAAAAAGGTTGTGTATTGTTGCTATAACTTCACAGATACAGGACACACTGTAATAACAGAAGACTTTTTTGCACCATAGTACAATTGTGCTCTGAAATTACAAAACAAGAGTGATGAGGATTTTGTGAAACACTAAGGATAATCTTCAGGGACTTAATGGCACGAGGTGTATCTTGAACATGATGTGCTATTAGTAAAACTATGAAAAGTAAGTAACATCTTTATAATGACTGTGCTGCTTCATGTGTGAAGAGTGTTTCTGGGAATTGGTCCAAGCAGTACTTGGATCTCTTCCATGGAAAGTTTCAACTTTTGGGGTTTAGTGGGCGAAAAAGAAAAAAAAAACCAAAAACCAGACCTTAAATGTCAGAAGGTCAGAAAAAAAAAGTATAGGATTATTTCTTGTAGGATTTCCTGGGAGTTGCACTTCTGAACAAATTGCCACAATGTTGTTGGGAGGGACAAAGAAGCGGGACAATTAATGTGAAGTAATCTTATACTTAGAAGTTCAACAAGCATCCAGGCTGAAGCATAAATATTGGCAGGGCCCAGAGGTTCACTGTGTCTCGGACTTTAGTGTTAAAGTTGTAAACCCTTTATGTTGCTGACAGTCTAAAAGATGAGGGATGGCAGAAGAGACAGACAAGTTGTTGACCTTTGAAAAGATTTCAGATCTATCAGCTCAAAGCAGAGTTCTTCTGTATCTTAAAGTTTATAATGAATTTGTGAAAGATTGGTGCTTTGGTAAAAAGACAGTGAAGATAGCTTGTGAAGCTTCATTTGGAAGACCTTACTGCTAGTAAGGGCTGCTTCCACCTTATCTAACTTTAGCTGTGCAATAGTCAGTGTTTAGTTTAAGATACATTCCTGTTCTGGTCAATGGACAGTGATGATTTATGCCTTCCTACAGTAATGTTCAAGACAGGATGAATTATATGCTTGAGAGGCCAGTTTCCCTATACAATCTTCTGAGTGAATCTACACAACCATCTTAAAGAACATGTTTGTGTTTTACATGTCTCTAGCTTGCTTCCACACTTTTTAGAACTGCAAAGGAAACTACATTTTCCAACTAGTGATTTCATATTCATCTCCTGACTGTTTAAGAGTTGAATCCCCAGTAATCAGATTAAATTCCTCATTAGTGGCTCTAGATAACCCACTGAAAAGACTATAATATTTAAAGGTGCTTGGAGTCCATCTTACCATTGATGCTAGTCAGATTTGAGTACCAATACATTTCATCGTATCTCCTTCTTACTCCTCTAGGTGCAAAATGGGGAAAAATTAACTTCCCTATGACATAGGATATTGTGACGGTATGGTCAAGTCTTACACAGCCCTCAGATAACGTGGTTAAAGTAGCTGTAAGGTTTAAAAGATTAACTGCCAATTATTTGAATTCTTAAGGCGACTTTTAAGGTCATTGAATGATATATGGGTTATAGCTATTATTATTACCAACAAGAGTCACTACAAGAGCACATGTACTGGATACAAGTAAGAATCCTATCCCAGACCCTTTTCAGTGTCCATTCGGATTAAAATCAAATGGTGTCCTTTTTATATAGATTTGATCCAGGATTCGAACTTTCTAGAAACTCAAGAATACTGGGGCAACATCTATCATAGTTGCCTGGTTTGGTTTACTGTCATTTTTTTCTTTTTGTCCTAGTTTTGTGATAATATTAAATTGTTGAAAGTCTTCATTAAATTTTATCTAAGCAACTGAGTTCTCTTACACTATGAGAGTAGTACAGAAGTACCCTTTATTGGACCATCTGTGCTCTTTCTGAAGCGTATGTCTCAAAAGATAATCCAAAAATGAATGCTTTTCTATAAAGTCATACCCAAATGTGAAAGGTATAATAAAGAAAGACTTCGCCAACATACTAAAACCTATATTAAAATTGTTTTATTAATTTAAATACACATAATCTAAACTGGGCACTTGGTTGAGAACCACAAACCTTGTGATTTATATTGCTTCAAGAGCTGATGCTCATGACTGTGCAGAATTTGACTTAGGTTCATAGACTCCCCACTAAACCATTTAAGTGGATAAATTATAGGAATTTCCAATGTGCCTACAGAAAGCCTTTTTTTTGTTTACTTCTCTACAAAGCCATGTCTTGTGTCCTCTTGAACTTCCTCTTCTAGACAGCATGTCAAAGAACTAACATCATAGCTATTTGCATTTCCATGCTTACTTACCAATCGTGCATCTTTGTGAGAGGTTTTATTGAAAAAGGAAAATGTTATCATGTTCTACCTTGAACCATCAATTTTACAGTCTTCACTTGTTTTGATCTAACTGCTTTAGCTAACTACAAGAAATGTAATTCTACTGTTTCTGCAAGTGGAAAAGTTCCAAAAGCAGAAAATGAGTAAGACATATCTGAATCTTCTCAATATTCTGATGATTACATAGGAGGAGTTTTAAGTTCAAGCCCTGGTTTTCACACAAAATACCCCCAAAATCAGTCCAAGAAAAGGCACAGCTTTCACTTGAAAATACAGACATGAAAAGGCCTTTGACAAGGTTTAGTTTCATCCTGACACAGAATGCAAAAATTATGAAACTTACAAACTTACAAATGGAGGCCCCATCTAACCTAGTTATACTAGGAGCTTTTACCTGTAACATAGGTATTATGGAACACAGTGGTCCAAATTCTGCTTTGAGTCATTGTTGTATGGTCTAATTTTCCTCTGTGGCAAAGTATAAGTCACCTTTTATAGGTTTCAACCATTTACTGTAAGTATGACTGGACACTTAAAGGTAAAAATTCTTCATGTTGTATTGCTAAAAATCCCACCTCAGTCCAATGAAACATCTCCAGAGCAATTTTATTTATTTTTTTCCTATTTCTCTGCATACTACCAGACTTGCACAGAATACATTTTCTCTATGCCCATACTTCTGTTAAAAAAAGGCTCCGGAAGTAGTAAAATTATTTCAATTTATTTAGCAAATTTATCTACAATCTAGATTAATTTAGAAGTCAGCTAAAAAAATCACAATCTATTGTAGATTCTTTATTCTTTTTGACGAAATGCACTTTCAATACCAGTAGTTTCCTGTTCATTAAGAACACAAAGGCAGAAGCCGTACTGAGAAACTGAGCAATCCCATCCCCAAGTGCTCTTCCTGAATAGAAGTGGAGGAAATAAAGGTCAGACTTTGCAATCCGGCCACAGAATTCCAAAGTAGAGAGAAAATCCCTAGCTCTATAAAATGTATGGTGTGTATTTATGATTAAATAAAACAGTAATGATAGGAAAGAAGGTTTCTGGGAAAAAATGAGGAAACTAACTACTTAGAGTAAATTGCAAAATACCTTGTAACTTTTCTACTTATGTCCAAAATTTAACAAAGAGTATAGAAAAGTTATCAAAAAAGCAGTCTCCAACGCCACCTACCAGCTACCAGTGTCCTGAATCCCTATCAGTTGGACTTCCAGTTACCGTGAGATGTCTCCCATCCACAGGTAAGAGAAGTCCATCCAATCTCATTCTCCTAGACAATCTGTGATGTCTGTCATTAATCATCACCTGTTCCTGTCCTGATGCAGGAGGGAGCAGACTGATCATAAATGATTTCAAACACTTCAGGTCTTCTCTCTCAGACTTATCTCATGGTCTTTTTACGGACAACTAGGGATTTGTATGGGCTGTCTGGGTATCTTGACTTCCCCCATACTAATGACTATGTTTTGTTGCTATGGAGAAGACTGTTCAATGGAAAAATAAATGCACGGTGACTATACAAGTTTTCTGGCACAAGGTAAAGAAACCCAACAGAAAGATCTGAGATACTTAGGAACAATTTAGTATATACTTTTTATAATACAGAACTTTACCTCAACACTACAATTACAGCAGCTGTTAGTGTCACGAACTGAAATGAAAGCACTTTAGTTAAGATGAGATTTTAGTTTTCTTCCAAATATGAAATGGTTGAAGTACAAAATTTTCATTTTTCAATTTTCAGAACATCTATTCAAAACTAAATATCATCTTCTGTTTTTTCATAAACTGCTCTAGAGGAACCATAGTTTCAAATATTGTATTGGGACTGGAAAGTATCGATCAATTTGGATGCTTTTAGTACATGTGGCCTAAAAAACAAACTCATGAATAAACAGATGGATTCTTCAGATATTGTGCACTTGTTAAAATCGAAACCTTTAGCAACCGTTCAGATTGCTATTCAAAAAAATGTGAAGCTATCTGTAAACAAGCAGGTCATTTTCATTCAATCACAGGGAATGTGCACATACCAAAGTTAACTTCTGCTCCAGTATCATGCTAAATTAAGGCCTTGAGTAAGAAATGAAATATTTCATTTAAGTACCAGATAGATACACAATTTGAGATAGAGACCAATCATTCAGTAGTCTTTGTTATTCCAGCCATCAAGGTAGATATCTATTACACCTGATCAGCACAGCACCAAGCAGTAAATAAAATCTTATTTACATATGAGTTGAAACAAAGGTCTCCTTCTTACTTACACTGAAGGTAGTCAAACCTCTCACTGATTGAAATGAAGAAGAGGTCAGGCACAGACTGGGCATTGTAAATAACTTTCTTTTTGTTCAATCCCAAATGGAATCCATTTGCGAATCAAATGAAAAATAGATACGTGACCATGTACGTACAACTTCACATCTGTGTGCTCGCTGTGAATTTAAGTAACCTCAATGTTACTGTGCAGCATATTGTGCAGTATGAAATGTGCAAAACATTCAGTGCTTAAGAAGCTCCTAAAATCTATGACTATCTCACAAAATGTAGAAATACTATTTCTTTGTCATGGCCAGGTCTGCTATAAGCTTAAAGAGTCTCAACACTGATCCAGCTAAAAATGCCAGCGGTCACTTGCATTTTGAAGCTCTAAGCTTGAACAGTTTTCCAGACATCTGGGAATTAACATCTCTTTTATAATTTCCAGAACTTCCTGTTTGGGGGTTTCTGAACTAGGACCGCAGAGAGAATAGTCATGATTTAAGGATGTCAGCACTGCAAGTGCCACATGGAATTTAGAAACCTAGAGAATTTCAGCAATGAAATGTGATAGGTTTAAAAGTTAAGAAAACATTTTGTGTTTTTTAAAAAAATAGTGGATTAAGTTTTGTTTTTTATTATTAAAAAATATTCTTGCCCTAACTGCTTCATCCTTAAATAGTTTTAGAGACAGCTTCTGTGGCTGTCACATCTATCTAATGTACTTTTGTTCATCTATTTTTGCAATGAGCGCAAACATATAAGAATTTTAAGTGCCCATGTTAGGAGAAAAAGAACTGCAGAATGAGAGTCCTGCTGTCTTTACAGTGGCAATTAACAGCAGGTAATCTTTCCTAGGGGTAACAAGGTCCCCTTAAAACATTTGCCTGCCCCTTGTTTAAGCAGCAGCCTGAAAAAAATCCCCGAAGGTCAGCAGAATGGGAGGCAGGGATAATATTCTCCCTGTGCTGAGGACAAGAATCCCAGCTCCCAGCCTTCAGATTCTCCTGCAGTATTAGCAATAACGGGAAAGAGTCTCATATACACATTGGAATATTTACAGTTGTAGCATTTATCTGTTACTTTTTTATATACTTTATAAATTGTGAAGCTAATATTTCCTAATTTTATATTAATGGATGGCAAAAAACTTTTGTGTGTTAGAATTTATATACTAATGAATGTAATGTCCATCAAAAGGTATAATACTCTATTAAATTTAATATATTCATTATATACCTAGAACACATGAGATACTTTTTAGTCATACATTGATGAGGGTATGATTTTTCCAGTTAAAGTAATAAGAAATCTTATAAAAGGTTTGATAACAATGGAAAATTTTCACTGTCATTAGTCTAATAAACCTATGCCAACAGCTCCCTCTATGTACCATAAAAAGGATGCTAGCAGATGCATTGCCTGAAATATGTATTTCTCTTCTAGAGAAAGATATTATTAAGGAAAAAGAATAATTTCTCTCTCATTTAATCCATCCACACTGAGGATTAAGAAAGTTTCAATAAAAAACATCAGTTGGTGTTACCTGCATAATCATAGTGATGCATTTCCCTGTTTAAAATTTCCTTGATTATTTACTGTAAGACTTTAGCTGATTCATTCAATTCCCTTCTTAATCCCATTTGACACACATAGATTATTGCAATGCAGATAGTTCTCTGAGTACACAAAATGGAACAATGCAATAAAAGGACAGTAACTAATGTTATCTGTGTAAAGCTGGGAAATGGAAGATGAAGGAGCATGGAGGATTATCTCTAATGAGAGCTGTACATCTGCTTGAAAAAGAGTGATACACTATTAAAAGAAGAGCAGCACTGTTAACTGGGGAGGACACTACTGAAGAAATCAAGAGGGTTTATTCCTCCTTCTAACTTGTTCCTTCTCTTCTGTGTGACAGCAGATGGATGCCCTCACCTCCCTGTCTTGCCTCCCTTCCTCCCTTCTCTGTTTAACTCGTGAAACATCAAGGTGGGTTTGATCTGTCATCGTGCATTCAAAAAATGTCCGTCACCATGGTTTGTGTCTGTTAAACATAATTTAACTGGTTACTGTGTGTCAGATGAACTGAGCTAATCTCTGTGCAGGGCTGTAAAAATTATGAAAAATGTGATTTTTTTTCCTGACCTGTTTCATAGCAGGTTATACAGGGTTACATTAACTTGAATTTTCCATAGGCTGAAGTATGTTTACAGTCCCTGGTACTCAGATGACACACAGGCAAGCTGTTAAAACTGCAGACATTTGGCTGTGAGTCTAACCATGGGTGGTGCCTGCACAAATTTGTCTTGATAGATGTTTTTTGCCATCAGCTTCCTAAAACTAACAGCAGAATTAGCGTGTGCTCTTAGACCTGAATTCAGATCAATTCCACTAAGTACTTTTTACTTAATTAACAGAAAGTGATCTACTTGCGAATTGTGGAGGAAATAAATTAAACTGCACACATGGAAAACAAGTGACAACAATTAAATTTTTTTTTTTTACTTTTTTTTTTTTTTTAATCCCCAAATTTAAATTCGTTTATGGCACTGGGGATTGTTTG
>JANHGN010000528.1:62591-79566 GCA_024605025.1 Megaceryle maxima | reverse complement strand
TTTTTTTTTTTTTACTTTTTTTTTTTTTTTAATCCCCAGATTTACAGTTAGTTATGGACATTGGGCATGTCTGCTTGCCAAAGAATTTATCAAGCGCATTAAAGAGTCAGAAAATGACATAATCACCACGTGGAAGTTTATTTGGCAGAGTCAAAAGTACACACCATTATTATTCTGCTGAAGTTTAAAATTAAACCTAATTTTATGGAGAGGGAAGGGAAAGGAAGGGAAGGGAAATGTTTTAGAAATTTCATATGGGATTCAACGAGGAAAATATGTATGGGACTGTTCACATATGTGCACATAAAGCTCTTCAGTATGCATGTACTTGGATGGGTGGAAAAAGGAAATGAGCCAAAGCTCAGGGAACCCTTCAGAACTACTGCTTCCACTTTTGCTATTTCCTTCTCAATCTGTGTGCTCTTTCTGTGTGGTTTTACTGTTCTATGATGTATAAACAAAGTAACATCAAAGATGGCCCTTTTAGGCAATCCTCTCACTCCAAAAGTTTGCAAGATACAAATCTGTTACTCTTTTCAATAATTATCTTTTAATTTACTGTCATCTAGACACTACAGTTGAAAACATTTTTTTTTTTCCCCTCCTAGTTCTGTATTAATATAACCATTTGCCTCAGAAACTTTGTAGTAGAGTCAGTAGACACAAAGATGAAACAAAGTATTCAAGAGACAGTAACTGATGGACTTAGGGTCCAGACCACCACAGTACCATACTGTCAGCTGTCGCTTCAATAAGAGATGAGACTATGGCAGCCAAACTCCTGTCCTCCAAAGCCCAACATCCCATCTGTCCTTCCCACACCTCTGATGTGGCTCTTTTCTAATCCCTTGATGGCTCCCATTCTCTTCAAACCAGCCCCCCCTGTGTCACATGTTCCCTCAAAATGTCATCTGTGTGGTTTCTTTCAGACCACTAATGTAAAGCTCTTGGATAGCCCCCTATTTACTTGCTTCAGAGCTGCACTTAAAGATCCCACCGCCTGAAACACTGCAATCAAGCTGACAACACAACCAATCAAGGTCTGACCTGCAGCTGTTTCCTAGGAAACCCAAGCCACTGCCACAGAAACAGATTGTACACAGTGGAAGGAAACATATATTTTGGGTGAAGGAAAAAAAAAAAAAAAAAAAAAAAGCATTTCAGATTTTTTTCCAGTACTTCTGAGTTATTACAAAGCACTTCTAAAATAATAGTAATGAAAAATACTCTTGTTAAGGGAGATTGAGTGATGAGAGTCATATAAGTACTTAAAGTGAGGCAGAACCTCTGAGAAAGACCATGAGCCAGGGCTGCTTGAGTGCTTGTTCCTGCTTTGCTACTGAGTCACTTCATAACCCTTGCCAAGTCGTTGCAAAAAGATTTCCAAGTCATTAAGTCCACAGTTCCAATGAACAATAAGTCCAGATCAAAACAGGTTGAGTACCTGAAGAATAAAACTTTGAAGAAAACAACAAGATTATCATGACCATGCTGGAAACCCTGAGAAAATTACCAGCAGGCAAGGTCACCTCTCCTACTTGAGGAAACAATGCCACCAAATTTCACACTGATGAGTCTGCTTAGCATGTGTATTTATTATTTGAAAAAGCTTAAAGTATTATTTCTCCTTGGTGGAAAAATTTATTGTATTCTGTGATTTACAATTTACTTGTAAATCAAGTAAATTCACATTTCCTTATGAATCAATATCCAGCTGGTGAACACAAGGTGCATAAAGGAATAATGATATATTTTGTAAAATGGCTGATGGGTCTAACAAAAGCTGTGGACTGCAAACTAGGATCTCTCGGTTTTAATAAGATTTTTTAAATGGAATGAAGAAAAAGTCTCAGGATGTTTTTCAACAGAATCTAGACCATGAACATGATGAGAGACTCTTCTATATGACTGTTATTGTTCTGGTAGAGAACTTTACTTCCGGGATGTGATTAATTTAATCTTAAAATAGATTTCAAATGGATCATGCTGTAAGAACAGGCCTTTATTTCCACAGGTTGTGAAGGGAAGTGAGGATGACTGGCTCAGAGGTGGATGTCTAACTGTAGTTCTCTACATTTAGTTATGTGAATTCTGCCCATCACTGACTGTGGGAAAGTGGAGACTGGGATAAGGTTGTCAACATCAAGGAGTAAATAAAATTGTCTTTCACATAAGTTTTGGGGAGTTTGGGATAAGGACTCTGGGAGAAAGGTGAGGCAGTTTGGTTGCAGGAATGAAAATTACCTTCTGGACTGTTTTTCTGCACCACAAACAACAACCATGGAGGACAGAGCAAGATGAGGTTTTTCTGACTTTTGGTGGTGACTCTGAGGAAGGAATCTCAGGATGACAGGAAAGAGAGCTTGAGGACTCCCTCCTGTGGTTCCACACTGGATCTTTGAAGAATATAGCTTCACTGTGTACAGGGTTGACTGACTCATGGAACCCTACCCATACATCAGTTCAACAAGTATATCATAATTAAACATGAGCTCAACCTTAGTGTAATCACATGGTAGTAGCCACTGACTGTATAGGTTCTGGGAAGAGGTTAATGACTGACACCTTCCCACCTAATGGGAAATGATTGCTTTGTTTTCTATCCTAGCTTCAAGGAGACTTTTTATGGTTTGGAACCTTGGGTAACTGCCTTTGATTTGCATCCAGAAAAAAACCCTAGAAACTAATATGAAGAGACAGAGGCAAAGCTGACTATAACAAGCAGTATTCAGACCAGTTAATATTTGGACAACAGCATGGTTCTGCAATGGGATAGAAATGACTGCTTCCCCAAGAAAACAGCACTTTTCTTCCTACCATGAGTGCTCATTGCTCCTCCTAAGTTCAGTTCTCTGCCAAGTACTTTCTGCTTTCACAATCCTCTTCTATTTTGTATTGTGCCTGTAGTGCATTATGTGACAATTAATAAGAACTGTGAATCAAATCTTCCAGCTATGAGGAGACAGCAGATAGAATAATCAAGAGGAAAAGAGGTAGAAAAGTGAAAAGAATCTCAGTTGGGCTGCTCATACTCTAATGCTAGTAATAAGCTAGTTTTAACAAGAATAATCCTGAGTTTCTCATAGGGCTCTTCCTAAGCTTCTGAATGTGCTAGTTACCTTTTACAGTGGCCATTGCATACGTCAGCTGAATCTGGGGAAATGAGATCAATCTTGAGCTTTTAGCCATCCACTCACATACAATTTGTGTCTTAATCCAAAGCTTTCAAGACTTCTGCCACCCTTCCATAGGTAATGCTCAGTCTCCAAACCTGCTTTCCTCCTTCTTTTTTATTTCTTTTCTCAATTACCTTCAATCATTTTTCACATTTTTGAAGAGATGTTGTGCCTTTATTTTTATTCTGATGTCAGCAGTATACTGTCATACATTGCTCTGTCTCAAATAGGAGACTTCATGCTGTGGATCTTGTGCAATGAAAACTCATTATTCTCCTTATGCTGAGTTTGAAATTACTTAGAATATAATCTCTCTATGCCCATAATTTGAAGTTAAGCATGTTGTTCAGAGAGAACTAAAGGCAATGTTTTTGTCGTCCCTAGTGGTTGAGGAATAAGGAGGAATTCAGCTGCATTATAATTAGTGTAATCAACACACTATGGATTCTTTTTTAAATCAAGAGGCAGACACAAGGTTTTTTTTATGGAGTGGAAACTGTTCGAATTCCAGTTATATGAAATTTGGTAGTAGCCATTTAAGCACAGCTCTTTATGTGCTGCTGAGAATGTTTTCTCATTTTACATACATAATTTTTAGTAAATTATTTACAGTGTCCATTGACTTTTCCCCAACAACTGTAACTATGTCTCTCTGGCTATCATTGAACAGTTAATAATTAAAAGTTAGGTGTTAAATACTTGCTGTCATTTAAGCAGCACTATCAATATGTCTTACAGGACTGACAAGACTGGTCTGGCAGGAAGGAACATAATAAACACACAATACACAATAAACACACAATACAAAATACACAATAAAGGTACAGCACAAGCTGGGACAGACTTGTATTTTACTAGACAATCTGAAAAGACTTCACTGATCTCAGTTTTCATCTTCCTGACATAGAAGGTACATATATAAGAAAGTCCTCTGAACTTCCAGTGGTTCCTGACCTTTTCAACATCCTGCATGACCTCTAAGATGTTTCTTTTAGGTACTAGTATTATTAGTTTGTGCATGAAAGGGAAGAGAGACCTAGAGTTCATTTCTGAGTCTAGGAAGCTGAAAGCTGAGCTTCAATTTCCTCTTTCTCCCAAGATTTCTCATAAATACTTATACAATGTCTAAACCCAATGATGTTGCCATAGGATTGTTGTACAGTAGGATTTAGGTGGATGCATTTATCACCCAAACTTTGTATAGTTCAACACTAAACAGAAACCTTAGACCTGGTTATTTTCAAGGTCTCTGGGCTACAGACCAGTCATCACTGTAACTGAATAACATTTGGACAGTAGGCCAGGCCATTTATCAGCTCTCCAGAAGCATTACAACAAAGAGGGCAACCAGAAATCTAGGCTGACAGGGGCAGGGGTCTCACACAAAACCAGTAATGATTGTAGCTGTTTAATTTTTAAAAGCAGATAGTAAAAACAGAGATTGGGCTTCCATACTTTTTTTTTTAATTATTTTTATTTTATTTTTATGTTGTATTCTGAGTGTGAAAGCACTCTGTGTCTCTGCATAGAATGGAATGAAAAAAAGTGAGAGGACAAAGAAGACACAAGAAGAGCAGGTTTCTGTGTACCAATTAAGACATGTACCTGGGAAGACCTTAGAATTGCAGACATGAGGAAGAATAAGGAGTGATCTCAGCTGGCTCATTCTTTTGATGCTCTATCAAATGTAGGAGTGGCTGGAGAATATGAGGTCCTACCCATTTTGGGGACAGTATGTTATCCAAGAGCCATATTAATATATAAAAGATAAACATGACTGAGTCTTTCTTCTCCAGGTGCATTGTAAGAAGCATCTATTCCAGACTGAATTCCAGGTTCATGGAGGTTCTTCTCTGTTGACCTGAGATGCTTCTCCTGCACATAGAGCTGAAGTTTGGATGCAACCTATATATATAGCATTTATATTAACTGTCTATTTACGTATTTCCTTATTTAACATCTTCTGTCTGGGCCCTGTAGCTCTTACCCAGAACAAAACAAAGCACTCAGGTGTGTAATTTCTATCTTGGCTTCTAATTTTTAATCTAGACCCCTTAAAGTTAGTCAGTATGAATTACATACTTTGCTGGACCTACCCCTTCATTTGTCAGGTGTTGTGAACTGTAAAGCAGCGTTAGTTAGCACTTCCCAAAACCGTAGAAAATTACAGATAGTTATATTAAAGAGAGAGAGCTGTTCAGAGTCTGAGGTGACAAATAGGACTGCATAGAAAGAAAATTTTTTCTGTTCTGTTAAACTTTTTTTTTTTTTTTTTTTTTTGTAATTTAGAGGTGTGTCTGCTCTGCACTGAAATGGAAACAGGAGAGGGACCTGCCCCATGTCATTCAGGTCAGGGCACACACCAGGCTTTAGTTCTGCTGTTACACTCATAATCTGAGCCAGTAGGAGATAGACCTTGCACTTTATTCACCCCTATGAGTGCCCTAGTCATGCATATTAACTATTTCAGAATGAGTCTCTTTCTAGTCTACCATAGGCCTGTGATATATTTCCTGTTAAGATTTCTGTGAACACTTCTGAAAGAAGTTGGATTGTGCACAGCAGATCTTTAATGAACAGTAACTTCACTAAACAATTTAAGAGATGAGCTCAAGGGATTGGAGCCTGTCTGAAGCTTTTTGTATTTGTAAAGGTATTTCCACTTTAAGAAATATTTCTCTTCCACATGGAGGCTGCATTTTCTAGAATTCCTTTTACCCTGAAAACATGAGCAAACTTTCTTAAGAGTTCCCACCAGATGTATCAAGATAGGCATTTTCTAAAATGGAAGACAAAGTCTGTCTAATTTCAGCTTTCTCATTAGTTCTATCTTTCTTGAAGGGATAGCTTAACTGGATGTACAAAACATAGTTAAGAATTATTGATGTTTGCTGAAATTCAGCCTCCAAGTGTGTTTAGAAAGATAAACAGGAACAGATCAGATTAATTCACAAAAGGAAAAGTAACAACCCCCATTATGCCAGCAACTCATTTCACTTTGACACCAGTGCTCTCCTCACTGGACACACTATCTCTTCTTAAAAAATATTGAATACAGTGTGAGGTTTTGTTTGCTGGAATGCATTGCTTAGAATTGCTCCCAAGATATTTACTATTATTATATTTACCTATTCTTTAGCTGTTTTGCTGTTTCTCTAGTTGATAAACTTGTTATTTCCCCTGGTTTAATCCTCCCCTGGTCTCTGCTGCTTGATTGTATGGGGGTGTTATCACCGCTGATTGACTGGGCATGTCTTTTATTCCCTTTCTTTTTGCGTGGGTAGGGGGTTAAATCTCTAAAAAGAAGGATTAGATGAAGGTTTACAGCTAGTAAGTCGGCACTTAGATGGCTGACATCATGGTAATTAGACATTGGCAAGTTCCACATAATGCCATTGCTTGGTTATCATAACAATTTTAAATCCAAATGGGTTCTTTGCATTCTGTAGTTGTTTCCAACATTTTTTTTATTTCTTAGGGTTGCTTTTTCCTCTCTGAGTTCATGGAGTTAAAAGTCTCTTTTCCTTCTTGGAAACACAATTTCTGCTGGTCTTTGTCTACAACTGATTGCATCCTAGTTGCTATGAAATTCCAGTTCTGGTTTGTTTAATCATAGGTTTATTTCTTTTTCTTCTTTTCATCATAAATTCTTGTGTATGGTGTCTGACCTACTAGAAAGAAAATCACCACATTAGTTGCAAACCAGCTTGACTACCTTTGACACTCGACAACTATCATATTGATTTTCAGGAATGGTTATTCACGCACAACCCTTAACAGCCTGGCACCTGCATGTCTATCGAACCCTTTTGGTAGCCCCTGTTTCTGTGCATACCCTCGGGTCAATGAACAAACTGCTGCTGTCGATTCTATCCATTTAGGAAGCATCTCTTGGGAATAAAGAGAAATCACAGCTACAGAACCAAAGGATAGGAAAATTCATTAAAAAAAAATAATGAATCCCTCAGTTCCTAAGCACCAGTTCGGTACAGATATTTAATTACTTGGTGAACTTTACTCATAGCCTGTTAGTGAGGTATGTGTTTATGAACCTCTGCTAGATTGGAATCAAATACAGTTTGAATTCAGCATCTAAAGCTAAAAAAAATTAAAAAAAAAAAAAACAACAAAAAAAAGACTTTCCAGGTTAGATTTTTGAAATTATTGTGACAATACTGATGCATCAAGATTTCAACCATTTTGAGCATAACTATCTAATAATTTTGGGTTTCTTTTACAAAGGGACAGTTCCAATTTATACTTAGCGGTGAGTTATGAATGTTTCTTCATCAGTTGGAATAGGATATCTGTGCGCATAAATCTGCCCAAGTGCACAGCTACTGGGTACATCTTTCTGGTTATTCCTAAGCATTTTAAATATAATTGCTTTCTTTTTGTGAGATTGCCTAGGAGGTACTACTAAGATCTGCAGCTCGGTTTATTTGTTTTGCTCTACAAAATAATGCCTGTATGAATTTCTGCAAAGGTGAGCCCAGCAAAATTCTTTAAAAAACACTTTAAAAAAATCTCCCCAAGAGACTTGTGTCCCCTTGTCACCCTCCTCTTTTCATAGAATCATAGAATGGTAGGGGTTGGAAGGGACATATGGAGACCATTGAGTCCAGGGGTAGGTTACAAAGGAACTGAATTATGACTGAATGTCATAATACACAGTTGAAATATCTTGATATTTATTTAAAGATATTAAGATCTGAGAGGTGTTTCTGAACAGCTAGACAAGAATTAAGGTTTTGGGGTTTTTTTTTCTGTGTCTGACACTTAATAAATCACAAATTATCCCTGATTCTGCTTCTTTGTTTCTTTTCATGTGTAATAGGGAGAGAATGATACTGCTTGCTTTGTAAGAGGTCTTGCAGTTTCCTGATGGCTTGCTATCACTGAGCCTCTACATTTCCAAAGAGCCTAGTCCCTTTGTTGAAATGAACCCCTTCAAAATTAATCATCCTAAAAAAGAAAAAAAACCACATTCATTATCTATTTAATTTATTATTTCTGTGTTTTCAACAAGACTGTGTTGCTTGCCTCAACACAAGACAACTCCCATAAAGGAACTATATTAATGCATTTAAGAAATAAGGCACTGCTCACATAAGACAACATAAACCTCTTCAGCTTCTCCAAAAACATCTGTGTCTACTTCATTAGGTGGTTCTGTCATTGTTGTGTATCCTGTGATTGTTATCATGGCACAGACAGCAACATTAGCACACTTCCCTTAGCAACACTCTATAATTTCTTGGAACATAATTCTTTCACAACTTAGTTTTGACCCAAGGATTTTGTCTGATATTGAAATAATAAGATTCATCCCTCTGATAAGCTATTTTTTGTTCTTTTTATCTTTTCCACTTGACACAGCATAGGTTTATAGGCTGTTAATATAGTTTATGTTACTTTTCAGCTTGTTGGAGCTTAAATTCTGAGCAAAGTTTTGTTGAAAACAGACCAAAAAGTAACAAAAGTAATGATGAAAATAAATATGCTGCAAAGTCTCTTGAGATACTCTGCTCTTTCTAAGAGAAAATTTTTGTTTTTCTGTATTTCAGATTTTCACCAATAAAACATAAATTATAAGAAATATATCTAAAAATCAGGAAGCTTAGGGACTCCAGTGAGTAATATCTGCAAAATGAAGATGTTTCAGAGGTGCAGCCTTTCCACAAAAGCCTCTGTGGATCACAGTGCCTAGTACTGTATTTGTTGCTGGTTGGAATCATTCCTGGAAAGTTGCATTGTGACCTGTAAGAAATAGATTTAGAACCACCAGCAATTACTGTGCTGACTGTTCTTTTGTTACATAAAGCCATATTGGTAGTGGTTTGGATCACCTTTGACACCTCAGGAGCAGTATGTGCCTGATGAACTCTTTTATGACTCTACTACAAGTTTCTTTCCTGCTATACTAATGTACAATTAGAAACATCCCGAAGCAAGCTTGCATTGTTCTTCTTTATTCCCTGTCTGCTCTTGGGATGATGAGGCATTGGATACATAATGGTTTTATTTGTTCCATTAAATTTTGCCATTCTCTGGCACCAAGATCACCCTCCATACAGTGATTCACATTCACATTGTTAAACTCCGAACCCCAAAGACAGCACAGCTCCTTTCCAGTTGCTTACTGAAAATAGTCCCTGGTCTGTGCTAGATCTCAGACTGTGTTTGGAAAATGCTCAGAGGATACTTGTTTTCTCCCAAGGAAATGTTGCCAGGGATTGCTTTAATAAACTAGTAGCCTGAGGAATATTTTCTGGTATAATCTAATTTACTAGTGTTGATGGAGCCATCATTTCCCCTCAATGCTGCTGAATATCTGTGAAATCCCTTTCTCAGCACATCACTGGATAATAATGCACAAAGATGTCTTAAGATTATCCATAAAACGATTATAATACTTAACTAACCTGTTTGTGTAACAAATGAAAATTTGAGACCTCTTTCATAAAAAAATGTTGACCTCAATTTTGGACTAAAACATAAAGGATTGTCAGAGAAGAAAAATACTGTATTAGTTTTGGCTGAGGTAGAGTTAATTTTCTTCATGGTAACTGGTAGGGGGCTGTGTTTGGATTTGTGCTGGAAACAGTGTTGATAACATAGGGATGTTTTTGTTATTGCTGAGTGGTGCTTACAAAGAGTCACGGCCTTTTCTGCTCCTCACCCCAACACACCAGTGAGTAGGCTGGGGGCGCACAAGAAGCTGGGAGGGGACACAGCCAGGACAGCTGATGATAGCTGCCCAGACCATATGATATCATGCTCAGCATATAAAGCTGGGGGAAGAAGAATGAAAGAAGGAGGGAGTGTTTGAAGTTACGGTGTTTGTCTTGCTAAGTCACTGTTATGCATGATGTAGCTTGTCTGGAGGTGGCTGATCATCTGCCTGCTGATGGGAAGTGGTGGATGAATTCCTTGTTTCGTTTTGCCTGTTCATATAGCTTTTGCTTTACTTATGAAACTGTCTTTATCCCAACCCATATTTTTTTTCACTTTTACCTTTATGAGTCTCTTCCCCATAACACCATGTGTGGGGAGCAAGTGAGCACCTGGGTGGCAGTAAGGTGATGTCTATGGCTAAACCACAGCAATGACTGACTGGTCTTAGAGTCTGGAATTTGTGAAATGCCCTCCTAAGACTTCTGGACAAAGTAATGATATGTGTCTTGAGATGAATAAAGTCAAAAGGTACAGTAAGGGTAACAATGGAAAGAATATCATAAAACACCAAGAAATGTTCTGTAAGATATTAGCCAACCTTATTGAGTGGTGGAAGGGAAGAGTATTTCTCAGTGGGGAGGTTATGTTATGAAGACTCCCTTTTTAGACTAATTTCTTTATTTTACACACCTATTGTCCACAGTAACAGACCAGATACTGGAGGGAAATTAACACTGTTTTCTCCTTTAATGACAGGTCAGATGACACATTGGTCTAATATGCACAAAATGCCCAGCTGAGGAGTGTGAAAAGTCTACTGCAGGTAAGACTGTGGGGGCTTTTTAAAATATTACTCTATTTGGTTAAATCTCCCCTGTTGTAATGTGAGAAAAACATGTCCTGAAGGAGTGCCTCTACTAACAGCAAAATCTTTCCAGACTGGCAGCAAATATCCACCTAATCAGAGAAATGTACTAGTTCAAACAACTAAAAAAAAAAAATGTTGATTTTACTATCTTAGAGATCCAAATTACCTAGTGTGATGGTTATTATAGGTAGTTAAAAGAGAAACAAAACAAAAAATGGCTAAATTAAATGAAAAAAAAAAAAAAGGTTAAAAAAAATCATTTATAAAGCAGACAGATAATTTCAGAAAGCTTTCATACCAGGAATAGGGCACCATTACAATGAGAAAACCTTTAATTATGTTGTAAAGGTCTGATATTCCACTGAAATGTCATTTCAAAATAAACTTCTAACAGTTAATTATCAGTGATATTTAACTTGTGGGAAAATTAAATATCACCACATACTCCTGTGATCATTTTATTGCTTTTGTAGACATTTTAATATTTTAATGGTTTCCAAGTAACAATGAAAAAGGCATGCCACCAAGTATGCATTCTTGGCTTTCTGTGGATAACCATATAACCTTTTGTCTTCTTCATACAACCTTTTGTCTTCTTCATACAAAATAGAGTTCTGAGTCTGTGAGGGACAGGACTGAAAGGAAACCTTTTGGGAATAAATATGGGAATAAACATTGCTATGATTCCCTTAGCCATCATGATTCCTGGAAAAGAAGTTATATTAACTGTTATAATTAGAAATACAATGCTGATTGAACAAATATTGAAGCTCTATTAGCATTCAGTTGGCAAATCAAATGAATGTGCAGTGTTCCAGTTAGTGACCTGTGTTTTATCCAAAGCTTATAAAATGTGCAGTGTGATTGGACCTAAGGATGTATGCAGTGACCCCTATCATGCACAGATTGGAAGACTGGAACAGGAAACCTCCTGTGCACTTGTATAAATTGATACTATACAAGCTAAAGGACTGAGATTGCCAAAGGTATGAATTTTAATGCCAGAAGGGACTACTATGTGAATACTATTCAACCAACTATTCCGATTGAATTGGCTCTAGAAATGGATAGGTCCAACTAGCCACAACTGGCTGGGTGTTAGATATCCTTCTCTGGGGTGAGCCAATGATGACATGAATCAGTAAGGGGATTTGTCTCAAGAATGCTGATTTGTCCCTCACTGCACCCTTTAATCACCTGCTTCTAGCACTTGCTTTCAGTTCCCAATATTGTGCCACCAAAAGATCCAAAATAAATAATACTTTTCTCTTAAAATATGCAAATCAAAATATGCAAAAAATATCATGATGCTACTAGATACAAGTTGTATAGGGTCTACTGCAAGACTGAAGGAGCAGCAAGTTTATTGGAATAATGCTACCAACAGGATTTGTACATCTGCACCTATAAACTAAAGTTTTTCAGAATACAAGAGAGATTGCTTTAGTAAGTGTTTTATTTTCCTTGGTGCTTCCTACTAGTAAACCTTTTTATGTTCACATGTTCATAGGTCTGCATAAAATCTGCTCCCATCAAAGCAATTGGAGGCATGGCAGGTAATTTCACTTGTAAGCAGGTAGCATCACAGGCAGCATCACTGGCATTTTACAGGACTATTTGAGAATCTGGCTATTAAAATGAAGAGCTAACTCTGAAGAGCCAGCCAGGCAAAAAGAAATTGCCAGAGCACTTTTTCTTTCTCTGGTAAAGAGCCCATGGTAGTGTCCAGAGGTCTGTTAGGATAATCACAGAATTTTCTCTTTCTTTTGCTCAGATACTGGTTTCCTTCCAGTGAGAGATTAAGAATCTGACAGCCTTAGGAATCTGTTGGTTTGGACAGCTTCCAGCCCCAACTCTGTCTCCTTTCCCTCCAAAAAGGCAGACAATAACATCTCTTTTCCTCAAAAAATCCTTTTTGTCCTTCATTCTAAATCCCAGGACTGGCATGAAGCCAGATATTGAGGTGGTGTAAACTAGAGTCAATTGAGCTGTGCGGATTTATCTCTGCTAAAGATTTATTTTAGTTATTTATCAAACACAGTCACAGTACTTTGGTGGGATGGACAAAGTTTATAGCAGAGGTGAAGATGGTATTACTACCTAAACTGTCTCATCTTTGACACTTCACTGTGCTATTACTTCATCAGAAAACTCTGTATTTGACATCCACCTTTGCAAAGATATATATGACTATGCAAACTACTGATTGCAGAGAATCATATATTTATTTCTTTGGTCTCTGTTTTTTACCTCTGTTATTTGTGCAAAATGTAGTCTCTTATCAGTCCAAATGATTACAATTCACAAGATCTTCAAGCCCCCAGATAAAATTATGTTGTAAAAAAATGAGCAACACAATTAGATACAAAAGATGGGAGAACAAGGCACTTACTAGTATATGGAGATGTTTCTAAGGGTTTTGAATTAACTTGTTCCATCAAGAACAACCAGCTTAAATTTCCAAAGAATGTGGATTTCCAAAGAAAATAAAAAATTGCTTTCAATCCATTTTGGAATGCTTTCTTCCCAACTCTTAAAATCCACAAAGAATTTAAAAAAATTTAAAAAGTTTTTAAAGTGGAAATAATACTGCTTGTGAGTTGTTAAACATGTAACAAATGGTTACACAAACACTAAGAAAATTCCAGACTCTTGAATATTGTATGTTGGCTAAAGTTATGACTCTGGAGGTAGTGAAAAAAGCAATAAAAATAAACCCAGTTTAAATTAAATCATCTTTGCTGACCTTCTTGGAGTTTGAGCGAGTGGTGGTGAATGAGTCAAAGCATAATAACTGGCAATAGATGAGCAGTTATTATGCTGGGAGTGATTCTCAGCTGGCTGAAGTGTTTGAAGATCCCATGTCTCACTGAGAACACTTTAATTCAGAGCAACGAGAAGCTTTATGTACACAATTACCAGACCTTCCACAATTGTTGCCATCTCTGGAGTGAAGTTTGCAGGAAATAGTGGAAAGAAAGCATACACGGTGGCTCAGAACAGAAACTATTAGGTGAAAATTTTTGGCATGAGTTGAGCAGAACAGACAGCATGATCAAAATGATCCATTCTATTTTTAAAATCCTGGGCCTAAATCAAGATTTTTTTATAGGTCCTTTGTGTATGAACATTTGTGTTCATTGTACTTTTCCTTTTTTTTTTTTAATGTGATACCAAAGAGTACAATGGAAGTTATGCAGAGTTTAATACTGGCCAGATGATTTATTCCACATTAGTAGAAGGAAGAATATTCAGATGTTTCATACAAACAACTTAGTCCCTCTTTTTTCCAGTATCTCCTATAATGCCTTAGTTTACCAAGTTATTTGGAAAACCTGAAATAACAGATGTAGTCAGAACTGCTACTTTTAGACAATAATGATTTAGAAACCAAAAATTAAGGAGAGGAATAGCTGCTATGACTGAAAATTCTGTGGGTAGTTCTTTTCTGACTAAAATTTACATAAGATATCAATCACCAGAGAGAGTAAATACACATGTACACATACATGCATGCCTATGCATGCACACACGCAGTGGAAGAAAACTGGGGTCAGTGGACCTCCACCCATTTATACCATTTATGGATCTCTTAAATATATCATGATGGATACCCTCAATAATTCTGTCAGTATCAGAGAGCATGATTTTCATTTAAGAAAAAGCAACTTCCATTGATATAAAAAAAATACTAAAGAGAACAAAGTGGTTTGATTGGATGCTTTTTTTTTTTCTTTTTTTCTCAAAGCTTTTCAAATGAAAGCCTTTAGTAAAAGAAGCAGCTGGTTGCTCAAGAAACTTGGGCAGTGCTTTGGCCAGGCATAAATTAGACTAAAAAACCTAGCTAACAGCAGAAAGAGCTAATGCAAACAATATTGGAAAAGGGCTAGCAAGTGTTCAGGAGTAGAAAACATTGTGAGGTATATCTGCAAGACTCAAAGGACATAAAAGAACTGATTTGACTTTCTGTTCTCCATCTGCCAGTATGAACTCATATGTACAATATAGGTTGCCATTTCTAGCACAGGTTTTGTGGTTCTAACCTTCTGGCAAATATATAAAAAATCCATTAAAGTGTGAGCCAAACTCCTGTCAACAGCCCAAGGAGAAGGATATAGCTCTGGCTTCCAGAATTTTGTATGCAACCCAGATGGAAGTACAAGCACTTCTATGTTGAAGTGCCAAACAACTCTCCCAAGGCTTATATTATCTTTTCTTCGTCTTGCCTCAGAACAACTTCCATGCTTCTGGGGACTCCGCAGCTGTGTGCACTCTAGCAAAAGACTATGCGTGGCAAGCCAAGTCCTGTGCATTTGCTTTCCAGCTTCTGTAACGAGGCTTCCCCTCCCTCCCAGTCCCATCAGGGACTGTTCAACCAGGAAATGCAGCTGCAGAATCTTCACAGTTTCTTTAAAACAATTTTTAAAGGAAAAGTCCCTCATTTTCTTGAAGCAAGCTACATTGCAAACATAAGTACAGTGAAGTAATTATGCTATAATGACTGAGGAGAAAGGTGAGGAAAAGAATATGGGGAAGCTGTAATAGAAAAATTTGAATTTAACAGAGTTGATAGTTTTTAAACATAAATCTGTACTTGAATTATGTTGTTTTAACCTTGCTATCGGCATCCTTTGTTCTGAAAACACACAGCCTGAGCTTCAAGTTCCTGTAAATCAGAGGATTAAGACATAAAGGTAGAATATAGAATGATTACCACACCAAAATCATTAACACCAAATGCAGTCATGCCTATAAATACTAATTCATTAAACATTCTTTAAGAGCTATTGGCTAATATTATCCCTTACTTCCTCATAAAGCAAAAATGTTGACTTGAGAAAAGGAGTGACCTCCAAGTAAGGTCTGTATCAACTTAATACATCTTAATTTAGTGCAGGGATATGCCTTTTGCTCCTCTGAATAAGAATAAATGTATTTTTCCTAATTTGACAGCATGATGGCTGAGCTAGTATTATTCAAGGAACAGAGAAAAACAAGGAGGCAATATAGAGGTGGAGTTTGACCAGGTAGATGTAAGAAGAGTTGTGTTTGTAAGTAAACCTGTAACAATAAGAAATTTCTGCTACATCAATTAATGTTATGGATGGACTTGTATGAGTATTTCTCTTACTGCATTCAAAATCAAATTCTGGAAATCTCAGTCTCCTTCAGATGAATGACTTTTTGGATAAAAATTCCTTTGCCTTCAAATAATACAAAAATCGATGTGGGGGAGAAAAGGGTAATCAATAAGCTTTTTGAACTCTGTGATATTGTATAGAATACACCTTTTCCTTCTGGTGGCTTCTAGACTAAAATAACCACTTTTCTGTGTTGCTTATCTGCAGTTGCTCTGGGGCAATTCTATCTCTTCCTATGAAGAGAAGACAGCTATAGGGGGTGAGTGGGCCTGGGTATGTCTTCTTGATATCATATTAGAGAGAAGATAACTTGGGTTCTTCCTTGAAGGGAGGACTGTAGCTCTTTGTAAAAGGACTCTGATATCACTTCTTGCATTGGGATTTACAGTCATCCCTCAGCTCAACCTACACATTAGCTTTTGTAAAAAAGATGCTCTGGATTGCAGCTCTGGCCATGGAGACTATTTGAATTCAGACAATAACACAGGTAATTTTCCAGTGTTGCACTGTAGTGCTAATAGTAGTGACCCTAAATATAATATCAATAGCCTATCCCATCATATATTTTATCTGTTCCCCTTGTCCTGGTTCCAACTGGGATAGAGTTGGGTTTTTTTGTTTTCCTAGTAGCTGGTACAGTGCTGTGTTTTGGATTTAGTAGGAGAATAACATTTATAACACACCGATCTTTTATTCATTGCTAAGTAACACTTATCCTAAATTAAGGATTTTTCAGTTTCATGTGCTCTGCCAGTGAGCAGGTGCACAAGAAGCTGTGGGGGGAGCATGGCCAAGACAAATGACCCCAACTAGCCCAAGGGATATTTCATATCATGGGACATCATGCTCACTATATAACTATACTGGGAGGGACCAATCACTCTTCCAGCATCAGTCACTGTGTTGTGAGCAACTGCATTGTGCATCACTTGTCTTTCCTTGGGTTTTCTCTCTCTCTTTATGCTCTATTCCTTTTCATTGTTATTATGATGGCTGTTATTATATTGAAATATTATTTAAATATGTTTTATTATTTATTGTATAATTATTTTAATTTATTTTAGTTATTACCATCCTCTATGTGGGGATGACCATTGTCACCATCTTGTACA
>JANHGN010000528.1:40387-62491 GCA_024605025.1 Megaceryle maxima | reverse complement strand
TTTAGTTATTAAACCATTCTCATCTCAACCCATAAATTTTACTTCTGTTTTTCAATTCTCCTCCACGTGCTACTGGGAAAGGAGAGTGATCTCAGTGATCAAACACCTGCATGGTACTTAGTTGCTGGCTGGGGTTAAACCATGACACACCTACGCAAGTCACATAGTGTGTAACTTGACAATTGTAAAGTTCTCATGTAGTGATCTAGGTTATTATCAAAACAGGCAACTACATGGAAGATATCTGTGCTTACATGAGGGAAAGGACAGCTTGTTTTGATAACTCTGATTGCACTGAATTACACTGATGCTCTCTTAGGCATATGAGGGGTATAATTTTATATCATTCAAGTTTGGTTAAGATACCCTGAAAAGTAGTTAATTTAAAATGTGATACATAAATCTAAATAATGTATCCTTTATGACGTGTAGTTTTTACAGTTAAATTACTTAGTTAACAAAAAAAAAATTACAGAATGGCAGGAAATTGTCTGCTTCATTTTAAACTGGCTGCAACATGTAAGACACTGTTATTTGTACCTGTCTCTAGCAGCTGTAGCATCATTTTCAAAGCCACTGGATGTGACTAGTGGGCAAGTTAAATCAGAATCACTCTGTCTGTTCCTTCCCATTCTCATGCATCCCTTTGTCAAAAGAAAATATTCTTTTTATGAATTTAATGTTAATTTAGAATTTAGAGTGACGACTATACTGATTTTTGTAGGTAGCTATTTTTCCTTACACATGCATTTTCATATTTTGATCTTAATTCATATTTGGAAGTTTCCTACTGGATTCATGCATATGGCGATTCCTCGGAGAGAGGTCTCTTCAATACAGCCCATCATTTAAGAAGAACCTTTCTGAGAAACCTCAACTTTTCCATTCTGTGCAAGCTGGTTGGCTACTATGACTTATTGCTGAGTCCCAGGTTCATGACTAGCTGCTATGGTGACCTGAAGGTATGAACCTCACACCTCCAAAAGAAATATGTCTGATACATGACAGAAATCACACACATTCATTATTATTTTAGCCTGTTAAGGTCACCAAGTGTGTAAGATAGGGCTAAAATTTCAGGCAGAAAAAATAGTTTTTATAAATAACATATAGGAAAAATTATTACTCAAAAGATAAAAGACATCATAGAATATGTGTAACAATATGCATGATGTTCCAGATCCCAGTGACCATAGGATTCCAGTGACCATAGGATTCAATTAGATAAATGTAAAAGAAAAACTATGGGAATGATCAAAAGGCTAAAGCCCCACAATCTACAGGGAAAGGTTGATTAAACTGGATCTAAAAGAAGAACAGCAGAAGATGGGTACTTGATAATCATAAAAAAGCTAGACGGACAGATGCTACAAATTTCAAGTGAAAAATTTGTTCCTCTTGGCTAACTTCAGTTTTCATTAAGGTTGCTTAATGCCTTGCCCACTGAAACTGGCCAAAAAGAGAGATCCCACAGCCTCTCAGGGTTCATGTTCCAGTTTGTCCACTTCTCAAAACTGTCTGGCTTTATCCAGCACAAATTTCTATTCTCACAGCTTGCGACTGGTTCCTTTTATTTTTGTGGAACACAACCATGAAAAGTCTGACTTTGTGCTCTCAATATTCTCCCTTTATGTCTCCTTAAGATAAAGAAGAACGAACATATACTGTTGTTTTAAAAATATTTTTTCTTCACAATGACTTTTTCTTTTCAAACAAGCATAATACACATAATGTATGCTTGTGGAGACATGTTATTCTCAATGTCTGCATTTTCTTCTATGAAATAAAGGAAATCACAGTTGTTCACAAAGAAAACTCCAAAGTCTAGCCCCATGATTCATCTTTATCCATCATAATGAGATCCAAGATAGTTATCTCATGCTGAGGGTAATACTTAAATGCTGGAGCATAAACTCAAAATGGTAATTTTCAGCTAGATGATATAAGAATATGTTACATATTACACAGACTTGTATGATTTATTTTAAAGGTATTACTCTACAGCAGCCTAAATCTTTGAATCTCACCTACCCACCCTCCTTCCTGCGTGGGCCCATGTAACCAGCTGGTGAGCTTGTTAAAGGAACGAACCTAACAATAATTGAATCCTTCAAGAGTCTGATGTTTAGCTGGGGACTAGTGATAAGAAGCTGATAACTAAGGCCATTAATGACTTTTTTCTAAACGTGGGCTGAAGTTCCAACATCCTGTGTCTTCTTAAATAAGTACCAGTGTTTGTCTCAATCTCACAATTCATTATATTTCACACAACTTTCAGTGTTGTAAAGTAATTTCAACTGTTGCTCATAATGAACGGGAACTTTTCTGCTCAAAACCTCTTTTAAAAGACACACTATGCAAGTTAGTAGAAATGTATTAAACACATTTTCCAGAGTCATTAAATTCATTCAGTGCTGCTTTACCTCTTTTTTTGTGGGCTTGGAAGGAAGCTCTTAGATCAGTCATAATTACTGCATAAAGCAAGATATGCCTAAAATAAAAAGGGAGAGGGTTAATGCTGTGCCATTATATGGAATTTGCAGGCTTAGCACGATGAATGTTTCCCTCATGTTGAAGGTGGGGTTTTTTTGTTATCAATGGAGTAAGGCCAGATGAATTCTCTAGTGATGAAGATCTACTTCCATGATTAATGAACAAATTGCTATTTTCGCAAGGGCTCATAAGACAGACAGTTGTTCCTCCCTGCTTATTTAGGAGACCCTTAAGGCTTTCATTGGGGACCTCATTATTTTCTATATGGCTAGAGAAAGAAATAAACAGAGCCCTAAAGGACATTTATGTATACATAAAGCAGAATAAGTTATCCCTCTAAGGGGAAAAAGGATGAAATGGAGATGAAATCAGGAGCCATATGAGCACAACCCTTCAGTTCTCCAAACTGTGAAGGACCTAGGTGATATCTTTAAACTTACTCTTATCAAGATTAAAAATTTCAGAATTATTTTCTTTCTTCAATAAATCAGTCAGGATTACACCAGAGTAAACAGCAATTTATTTTGGTATAGGGAAAAAAAAAATAACCCAACAGTAGACTTGAGTTGCAGATTATGAACTTGAACATAGCTAATTATAGCAATATTGATTTATTCCAGCTAAGAATATGAGCCCCAAAGACTTTATAAAGCACTTGACTTTCTTCCATCCCGTGCTTAGCCAGGTGAATGACAATATTTCAATGTTTTGTTTGCTGATGTGCTGCACTTCACATGCCAATATTCCCTTCCCTGACCACAGGCAAAGAGTACTATCTGAATTTACAAGTGATGCATAGATTTTTTATTGCAGGAAATTGTGTACTCAGCTCTCCTTGGCACATGTAAGTCAATGAAGCCTCACTGACTTAAAATAGAATCATAGATCATAGATCATAGAATCATAGAAAGGTAGGGGTTGGAATGGATCTCTGAATTAGTGAAGAGCTGCTCAGTGTCTTCAAAGAGACTGCCATTCTGAATGGCCAAAAAAGATGGATACACTGCAGTACACTCCTTAATGTTTGATTTAGTTCAGAACAAATTTCATGGAAAGCCAGAAATTGGGGTGGTCTTTAAGTTCATCTCATGTCCACCAAAGGCAAAGATGAACATAAATGTAGACCATAAAGGAGGCATGTGAAAGGACTCCTGTTTTAATGGGAACTCCATAAAGGAGGTGCAAGTGAGACATTATATGGTCCAAAGGCATAAATACAGGCCATCTATAAAATGGGACTTTAAAATATAAACATTTGTTCACTGTAATTTACTCTCCAAAATTAGCTGAAAAAAAAAGGCCACATGAAGACCATCGTCAGCTTATGTTGACATAAAGCTTATCATATAATCATCTACTTGTGTCTCATGGCTGAAATTAAAGAAAATGGAAGTTTGTTAAGAAGTGCTACTATAGTCATCAGAGTTACCTTTTCTGTTAGAGGAATAAGTTGTCCACTTGTCCTAGTTTGAGAGAGAACAGAACAAATTCTGTTCAGTGATTATACTTTTCATCTTAGTTCTTACTAACTGCGCTGTCTGAAGTTAGCAATGTGTTTTCACAGGCAGTGTCTGCTTCCAGCAGTGATAACACCCCATGTTTAGAATCAGTGCCAAGAGTGGGTGTGCAGATCAAGGCCACTGTTGGGTCTTCTGTACCATGTTGTGGGGCACTTCTTTGCTGGCTGGCATCTGAGGAGAACTCTGTCCGTTCTGCCTTCGATCCCAATCAGTGTGTTCCTGAATCCAGTACCAGAATCCAGATCCTGAACACAGTTCCCATCTGCTGCTGAGCCCAGTCTGGGACTCTCTTGGTGCCTGCTTCACAGCATCAGTGTTGACAGTGATGTAATTGCCATCAGGGGTTTGGCTTCAATACTGATTTTGTATATGTTTGTATATATTTCATTTTTATTATTATTATTTTCAATTTTATTAAAGCTGTTCTGGTTTCTTTTTTCTAATGTGTGAGTCTCTCTCCCTTATTCCCTTTCTCTTCCATTTTGGGGTGGGAGGAGGGTTGACAGAGAGCATCAGTTATAGATCTAAGGGGCTGCCCTGACCCTAAACTGTGACACTACTAAACCTTCTGGTTCATGGAAGGTCAGTTATGCCAGGCACAGTGTTTTCATGTGAGCTTTATAGGCTCAAAAAGATTCAGAAATATTTTATGTTTTGTTTCAACAAGTAGCTTTGTTAGCCAAGTACAGTGCTTTTAGGAGGTGGAAAGTTATTTGTGTATTTCAGAAGAAAAAAGATTCTAGAGAATTCCAGCAGCTCTGAAAGAAATTAAAAATTAATTTTCAGTTTGTTTTGTTTATTTTTCTTGTCAAGAGAGAATGTTTTAATCACCTGCAACTCCATATGAAAATACAGTTCACTGGAGATAAGATTAACATAAAATCAAATAGTATTGGTGGCATCTTTTCAAACTGTATACACAGTATACCAAAAATAAGTTATAATATAGCTTTCTTATAATTCATCCTTCCATTTGTTCAGAAAGATTGCATGGACATGCTATTTCACAGAAACTGTAGTTTTTTTGAAGCTAGGTGTGAGATAGATCGTTTTCTTGCTCCATGAAAATCTTGGAGACTATCAGTTTTAAGGCCTGCATTGGACAATTAACAATTTAGGAAGCTTTCTCTATCAGAAAAGACAGAGAAGCAGCCACACAATTTGTTGACTGAGGAGCTGATAATAGCTTGATGTCAGTGATGCAATTCCCTAATCTGATAAAGACAGTTAAAACTACCTCAATTGCCTAAGCAGAGTCCTTGCTAGAACTTTTGGTCATTGTAGAGCTGGATGGGAAGGCAATCTCTGTTGCTTTGGGATTTATGTCTTGTCAAAACTAGCACGATTTCCCTAAATATTTTTATTTGTAATCAATCAAGGGGTTTTGACAAGAACATATTTTGCTGAAACTTGCAAAACCATATATATACCTAGTGTTTTAGAGAAAGGAAAGACTGCAAGGACACTTAGGGAGAGACACATCCTCAATGCTTAGCAGTGATTTAAAAAGTGAGGGTTTGCTAAATTAAAAGTTAGAAGGCAAAATTAAAATAAAATGAAGAACACATTAGAAAATATTAAGGTCACTATGTGAATCACTTGCATTCGCTCACCATGTATACTGCATTCAGGTTTCATCACTTTGTCCTAAAAAGTAAGTGAAAGAAATAAAAATGTCCTGAGAATGTCAACAAAAAAAAAAGATGAGTGGTGGTAAGGAGGACTTCTGCAAAGGAGAACACAGCTGATCAAGTTTAGATAAAGGCATAACAGCAAAGATGTTAGTAGCATAAAAAGGAAAAGAGTGAAAAAAGATCAACCTGAAGCTTTTCTAACTGCTTTTTTCTTATTCCATTTCAGAAATCTGAAATGGCAGGGGGTGTAGGCAGAGAGATGAGGGTTGTATTTTGGCATACAAATTTTACCATGTTTTTTTTGAGACATACATATTTGAATGTTAAAAGAAAAATTATGTTGATCTGTAAAAGTCAGTCATTTTGACACACAAGACACATCTTTCCCTGAGAACTTTCTTTCAAAAATATGAAAAAGCTTTCCCTTATTCCATTTTTAAAACTAAGACATGTCCATTTTAAAAACTAAGACATGTATTTAATATAAAAGGCTGAGCAGGTTTTTTTAGAAAAAAAAAAGGTTTTTCTCATCCCAGGTTTATGCTCTCAATAGGCTAACTCAAAATCTTCTCTTGTCTACAGTGTCATTCCCTAGAGTTTATGTGCTTTTTTAGAGACATCTATGTGACCTCTATGTGCTAGACAGCACTAAAACAGTTTCCTTGAGGAACTCAAAACCGGTTGGCATCATACAGCCTGAAACTCCTTTAATTTTATATAGCAGGTACCAAAGGCAACTCTTGGGATAAGCAAAACAAGAAGTTGTCTAGAGTGTCAGACTTGCTGAGGAAGCATAAAAACTTCCTTGACTCTTCTCTTTCCTTCTCTTTGCAAGGGTGTAGGAAAATCAGTCTAGTTGCTTCTACCAATGGTACTGGAGGAGGTGCTTCAGCAAACACAGGGTGATAATTGCTGAGTGGGTTGAGGTTGAGGCTGCATCAGAAAATGTTGCTGTTTCCACCCCTCTCATGCTCTGGTGGCAGAAGGAGCAGAAAGATCTATATCCCATTTTTTTTCAAAAATACCTGCATTAGTTGTACCATTTCCTTCTGTTTCTCTACTTCTTGTGGTCTAGATCTGTCCTGACTCTTGAGATGGCCAAATTCAATATTTCCTATCCTCCCGATAAATGTCAAGTCAGGCCCCCAGATGTGGTTTCCACACGTCAGAGACTGCTACTTTCATAACATGAATGTTATTTCTTTAGGACAAAGCTGATGCAATCTCATCAGGTGAGCACTCATGCAATTTCCCATTCCTTTAGAGACTGTCGATTTGTTTGCACTAGTTTCTTTTCCTTTTTAATGGGGAATAACTTTAATTTAAAGTAGGAACATTTCTTCTTTGTTAACCTGATACAACAACCTGTAAAATAAATAGAAGTACTTTCGTTAACCTAATAAACTTTGGATTGAACCCTCTGTACGGAAAAACTCCATAAGCTAAATTAATATGGGCTCGACAGTGTCAAAAAAGTGAGAAGTAAGTCAGTGTGGTCAGTGGGTGGAGGACTGGTATTGCATCTCTCAGTAAGAAAATCTGTTGTGTGTGTAGGATGAGAAAGTGTATTTTAGTGTCAAGTGCAGGAGTTTTTTTAGAGGAAGTAGACATGCAAACTGTTGAACACTGACAGCACTCCTTTATTACTTTTTAATGGCTCATAAGATCTCAAGGCTGATAATTGAAAACCGAGAGGTCAACAATATCAGTTGTTTTCCTGCTACTCATACTCCCACCTCCAAAAATGAATGTAGTATATGTCAGTTTTTGATGCCATGGATTTTGAACTCAGATAATTGTATCAGTGTTGGGACAGAGCCACCCAGAGAAGAGAAAATGCCAAATGCAATGTTTCCTTTGCTGAAGGTGGAGTCTGTCCACTTTCAGAAGGCTATATCATGACAGGCTTTATTTGCAAGTTTTCTTTGTAGTCATGACAGTGAAAAAGTTAAAAAACAAAACCAAACAAAACAAAACAAAAAACCCTTTCTATTTATTTTTTAAAAAATAAACCATCATAACTGATGATCTGTCCTGGGAGACTCAACTCCCTCCGTGATAGATTAAATGAAAAGCAACAGACTTTAAATGGATATATGCATTTAGACTGTGCAGAATTAACTTTCCAGGAAGGATCCTACTGCTACAGCAAATTTGAGTAATTATTTGGTAAGATTTGAAGAAAGCATTAGATAAGTACAAACAAAACCAGTGATTTTATAATTGTGTCTTCTTGGTTAGGCAGGGATTACAAAGCCTACCAGTTTTCTTGTTTTAGAACATAAACCCAAGCACCCTCTTGATTTGAGAATAGATCTGATATCTAGGGAGATGATGGTGAGTATTTTTTGCATAGTGGTTTTGCAAACAAGACCAAAGCCTTGTTATTTTGATGGTTTGATACTGGCTGGACACCAGGTGCCCGCCATAGCTGCTCTATCACTCCCCTTAAGTGGTGCGGGGGGGCAGGGAACAGGTTTTGCAGTCAGTTCATCACACATTGTTTCTGTCACCCCTTCCTCTTCACAGGGAAGACTCCTCACACTCTTCCTCTCCTGCAGCATGGGATCCCTCCCACAAAAGAGACTTCTCCACAAACTTCTCCAACATGAGTTCTTCCCACAAGCTACAGTTCTTCACAAACCATGCCAGTGTGGATCCCTTCCACAGGATACAGTCCTTCAGGAACAGATTACTCCAGTGTGGGTCCCAGACAGGGTCACAGCCTTCTTCGGGCATCCACCTTCTCTGGTGTGAAGTCCTCCATGGGCTGCCAGTGGATATTTGCTCCACTGTTAACTTCCATGGGCTGCAAGGGGACAGCCTGTGTCACCATAGGTATTCACCACAGGTTGCAGGGGAATCTCTGCTCCAGTGCTTGGAGCAATTTGTCCCCCTCCTTCTTCAGTGACCTTGATGTCTTCAGAGTTGTTTCTCTCACATGTTCTCACTTCTCTCTCAGGCTGCAGTTGCTGTTGTGCAGAAAATTTTCCCCTTCTTATGTAACATTGCAGAGGCACTGCCACCATCACTGAGGGGTTCATCCTTAGCCAGTGGCAGGTCCATCCTGGAGTCTGTGGCATTCACTTTAATAAACATAGGGAAAGCTTCTAGCAGCTTCTCACAGAAGCTGCACCTATAGCCCCTGCCAATACTGAAACCTTATACTTCTATGGGTCTGACGTGCCAGGCCATAAAGTCCACACAGACCAGTATACCTGGTTAACGTTTTCCTCCTCCTGGCTGAGGTAATGTCAGAGCTGCTGACTGCAAGACTAAATCAGGATTTGCTTCACTAAAACTGGGTTCCATTCAGACATGGCCAACATGGCATCCATCCCCCAGCCTGGGTAATCTAAACCAGATAAAATAGAACATGTTCCATCATGGTATCTGGTCCATTTGAACATCTTCTTCTCTCATGTCCACATATATATGATTAGATAAGACTTTTAGCTGTTTCCAGAAACCTTTCTAAGTGAGAAATTTTACTTGATTTTGGAAATAAAAGGTTTTAAAGTAGTTAAAAAAAACCAAAACAAAACTACAACAAAACAAAACAAATAAAAGGTTATCTTGGCCATCTGTACCGATGCTAAAAATTCAGCTATATATTTTCCTTTAAGAAGTTATCACTGCTGAGAGCATAGTATATTGCCACAAACTATCCACAAATCTCCTATAGTGCTTTACAGAAAGCATCTGTCTGCTCTTTCAAATATTGAACAGCAACTGGGAGTGATTCAAAGCTTCCATCAGAGTTCATGACAGATATGAAGGAACTGAAAAGAAATTTTAAAAGGCACTGTCAGTTTGTGACCAACACAGGAGACAGAAGCAGGAGATATGGGGAGTGGTCAAGAACATTGAATCATTATTGCTTAGAAAATCAAAATACAGTGAACTGAGTACTTATCTCTCCTGGAGAAGAGGAAGAAAAAGAGCCTGTTGCACACAACCAAGTGTTTGGGACAAATCTTAATTTCTGAGTTGTATGATGCAAGGGGGCCTGTGACACTTGTTTCACCAAGTGTTGGTAAATAGAAAGTATGACAAAAGTGGCTTTGATGCACAAAACAAGCCATGGTAGAAATTGGGAAAATTGTGATTATGTATGGTCTTTGAGAAGACAGCACTTAGATCTAATATGAGTTTGTATTAGGACTAATGTGAAGCAAAGGGATTGTTCCAGATTACAGTCTGTGCTGGCTGATTATCTGCTCTGTGAACCTTCAGTCACAGATAATGTGTCTAACAGCTCTGCAAATGGTAGTCTCCATGAATGCCACCTCCCTCTTGTTCTGTTTTCCTTCAAACAGAAATTTTGACTGCTAAGGTACCTTGGTGCTAGTTTAGATAAATCTCAGTAGATGAAAGATGGAACTTGTTACTTGTTTTTTTACTTGGCTTTTGACAGAAATTGTGCTAAGGGTAGCAAATGTCAGTTACTGGAAACGGCACCTGAATACTGAAAGGAATCCAGTTTTCTTCATTTTATATTTCTTGTTCAAGTAGGAGGTTGAATTAGACACCTCCAGAACTCCTGTCTAACCTGAATTATTCTATGATTCTCTAACAGTATTAAAAAAAAAATTAAAATCTGGATAAAATCTACTTCAATGACAAAATGACAATAACATTTAGGACAATATTAAGAAAAGCAGTATTTAGCAAAGGAGAGAAAGTATAAATAATAACAAACAAGTACTTATACCTCAATAAATATTTATATAAACTACAGACATGGTGAAAAAAAGATTCATGTCTGAATAGAGTATAAACAATGGGAAAGATCATCAGGAATAAATGAAAAAAAACCCCAAACAAACAGTCCAAGACTATTGCTAGATGAGAAGGCAATGCAGACTGTGATGTTACAGAAAAAAAAAGGAGAAATTTTCATTACAGGCTTTTGTTCTGCATTTTTCAATGATACCAATCATATACCAATCATAACAAAGTAATTTCTAGTCCAGTAGAAACCAAGAAACTAAAAACAGCAGAAAAAAATAATTTGAACCCATGAGTTCTTTGATATTTTCAGTCTCCAATGTGTAATGAATTTAGAAAATACTCAAGGAACTCTGTAAGACTTTGGAAATACCTATGCTATGCTAATATGTCAAAAGGTGTTCAGGAAAATTATAAACATGCTACCATGACATCAGTACACAAAAGAAAAAAGGATTAAAAAGAGTGCATTCAAATGAGAAAGAATGGAGATTAGCAGTAGAAGAAATTCCACTCCACAGAAAACTAGTCAGCAATAAATTTTATTTTTTGCAAAGGAGAATCAGAGTATACCTGCCAAACAAACTTCGGGGAAAACAAAACAAAAAAAAGCTGAAAAAATGTTATTCATTTTTGCTACTAGTACAAATTTTTCCATTTCTTCCCCTTCACTCCCAATTCCAGACACTTTCAGCATCATATATAATCATGTGGAGTCTTGTTTTTTTCTTGATTTGAATGTAAAATTCAGATAAGAACGGATTTTTAAACACAGATAGCAGCTCACTGGTCACAATGAGAAAATTAGGCTGACCTGATTGATTGAGGCACTCTGTCCTGGAAAGCTGTATCTATGAAAGGTTCCAGGTCCTAGAGGTTGCCCTGAACTCCTGTGGTGATACTTTGGTAACAGGGCTAATGCATAATGCTAATCTTTAAGAGTACAAATACAGATCTACCAAGAAGTATAGGGAGATGAGTTTACCTCAACAGAGAACAGGGGAGGTTGATTCTGGAGCATTTTTCCTATTTTATTGTTCACATTTTGAAAAGCATGTTGAAACACTCAGGTAGGTGTAGAAAAAGAGAAAGAGAAATTATTTGAGTGATAGGGAAAATATGCTACAGATAAAGACTTAAGCAGCTCAAGAGGGTGTGTTAGGCTGTTTTTGACCGCATATATCTTCTTGAAGAGAAAATGTATGTCTCCTGTATATAGACATAGCATACAAATAATGACCAATTAACGTTTGGATTATACTGCAAAGAGAAATAGAAAAATTTCAGTGTCTGAAAGAGGTTAAATGAAAACTGGATGACTTTTAAGGTTCTATAAGATGTCTTCTATCAAGTGTAAGTCACTGAGCCTATTGTTAATTGAATGGAATTTAGCTGTCTATGTTGTTAAGTAAATTAGAAAATATGGTTTCATGCTCTTTTTCATGTGGTCTTAGATGTTCTAAGTTTATGCTCAAAGATATAAGTATGTGAGTGAAGCAGTAATAATGATTGTGCAGCTTTGTACTCACCCACTCAGCCAACCATCAATTGCTATGATATTTATCCTTGTGTTACATTTTGAGAATCCTTTTCAATGGGCCACAGAATTGCATTGTTCATTTCAGAATGTGTTACATCTGTTGAGAGTCATGCAGGGCAACACTGCTGCATGTGACACTTGTGCAAAGGATGAAGAAGTAATCATACTCCTGGCATACACATGCAGCACTTGCATAGTAAATTGACTAGGCTCTTGGTATATGGGACTGTGACTTTTCTGGGACATTGATACATTAGTAAGTTAATATTTTTTTCTTTCCTGATCTGGAAAAAAGAAGAATCTGAAGTAAGTCTTTCTTCCAATGAGCATTCACATGGCAAAATAACTGTAAAGTGAACATCCCTGTGTAACTTCTAGGAGAGGAAACAGCTAACCTGTCTTTAGGTGGCCAATGCATTGAGAGAGGAGGCTGATATATGTCCTGCACTAGAGTCTCTCTGTTTATATTGTGCTTTATATACCAAAAGAGCTATTGGTCAGGAGAAAAAAGGGGATTGGAAACTAGTCTGGGATAGAGTAAAAGGTGTAGTTTAATGTTTCCTAAAAGCCCATTTCTAATTTTACTTTGTGTAGGCTTGGAATAAATATGGCACAATATTAAAAAGACTAGCTTGCCTTACCTGGTGGCATGTTCTTCACTATGTCATCTCTGAATATCCTACAGGTCTTCTTCATGCAATCACTAGAGGCATCATTAAGGATAAAGCTCTAAGATGTTAATGGACCAAGTGTGGCTACAGATCACAGTCACTTTAGATATGGAAGTGGAATTTAATAATATGGATCTTTCAGGCTTGTGATGTTTTCCAAAGGGTGGAAATTTGTATGGAGAGAAACAAACTACAAAATACTACTTAAAATACAAAAATACCAACTGTTCACATCACGTAGTGATATTTCTCTCCCTTTTTATCCTTGTTTATTGTAAAATTTTGCAAATGTGTTTTCCTTGAAAATTCTTTTTAGTTTGTTTTTATTTTATTTTCTTTGCATTATTAGTCTCAGAGGGTTTTGTTACACATAGCCTGCCCTACCTTAAGATGCAATTAAGTGAAAAATGTTATAAACACCTACTACCACAAGCAGAACAGCAGCAAATCATCTATTTTCACCAAAACTTAGTCTTATGTTGCTACAGTGTTCAGTCAATAAAAAAGTACTGGGCAAAACAGATAGAAAACACAATCAAAGGTATGGTGATCAATCTGGAAAATGTGAATTGCCAAATGTTGCCTTCCACTTGTAATGCTTCCAATACTTTTAAAGGAACAGGCTGCACATAAGGTTCTAACTACATTCCCTTCTTACCCTCGTATGAATTACGTGAATATACTAATAGTTTGGAGGCAAGGGAGATGTTGGCACGCTACATAGACTCTGACTTCTTTTGTATGCTCAGCCTTTCATGTTCTCTTCAGGTCCTTTTTTTTTGCTTCCCTTCCTGTCCTAGCTGAAATGCTGAGTAATGAGGCTTTGTGTTGGAATATATCATATTTCATATGATATCATATGAACATATATCCCTGAAAATGTGATCTTGAATTATTTTTAGGGAACATAAGAATGCAACTCAGAATAGTTGTTTTTAATTTGTAATCTCAATTGCAATAGAAAGTTTTAGGGATGTTGCAGGTAATACACAGAGAGGAACACACTATGGATAAAAAGAGCTCTGTTAGTCAAAGTACAGACATTTTTAGTGGAGTGTCTCACAGAAAAGATGAAGTCAGGTTTTGTTATGCAGTATCACTTAAATACACAGCTGCTTCTTCCAGAAAAAGTGAAACTTCTAACTCCTGGTTGATATAATACAACACTTCCATGAAGGTCAGTGGAACTTGTAGATTGTGTATAGATAATTCTCAAAATACTACAAAAATCACATATCATTAAACACTAAAGGAACTTTAATTAAAAATTAACACCATTTGCTGGTGTTAACACTTTGTCAAAATGAAGTACTGAAAAATATGTTTCAGATACAGTGGTAGATGTGGAAACAAAAATCTGCAAACCTTTTTGTTCTGGATTTTCATTTTGCATATTAAAGCTGTCACTTTAGGAATAATTACAGAAAATGTCAGTTTAAAATTACATAAATCAAAATCCCAACAGATCTCTACTAAATGTAGCACATTCCTGCAAAATGTTTCATTTTTCAACGAAGGCAGTTTGTATAAATGTTATTTGTAAAAGGAAAATATTTTCTTATCAGAGGAAAACAGGCCATGAGAGTCCAGAAAACACTGGACATCCAGCCATCTGTCCCTTAATGGGGTAAGCTATACCGTGTCACTTTAACTCCTATTTACCTCTCAGAAGTCTTTCAGAACAAGTTAAGGAATCTATTCTAGTACTTCATCACCTTGACAAGAAATTTTTCCTATTGTCTGAACTAGTTTAATTTTTTTCCTAGTGAAGTTTAGCTATCTAGTTGTCTGTTGCATCCATCATGAACATGCAAGGCTGTTTTCTCCCCATCCTCTTTGAAGAATTACTCTCCTTATATTTGAAATCAGCTATCTCCATCTCTTATGTTTGTTCAGCTTAAATAGCTGCAGTTTCTTTCAATCTTTCTACAGAGATGATATCATCTAGATGACAAAATCATTCTTATTTGCAATGTTTATGTCATTTCTATTATCATGTTTTTAACCTCTTGGACTATACTTTTAAAATACAGGTAGATCAGAATCACCATCACCTAATTTATAGCATTTTATTTAGTTCCTGATTTGTTTTGAGACCAAGCATGAAGTTTCTTCTTAACAAAATCCTTGTACTTCGTTTGCCTGGAATATAATTTCTTCACTGCTGTGTCCTCCAGCATAAGAATATTTATTATCATCAAACAGCTCTTTTTATGAAATATGCATTTCTATTTGAAAACAAGACTATTAATTTTAAAACAGGCCCTACTCCTAGATAAGTCAGTGTTAAAAACTCCATGGGAATTCAGTAGAAGGAGAAACAAAGCCTTACCCTGCAGCTGGGCAACAATTTTTGTTGACTTAATTGGCTGCAGGTAAAATCTGTAAGGAAAGAGTTAAAGAAGACTTTAGAATATGTTAGGATACAACTAATATAATAATAAAATAAAAACAATTGGTTTCAATAACTGTAATTTTAAGAAAAAAAAATAAGGCAGATCATGTTTCTTCATAGGAAATTAAAAATTCTGTCTCACAGAAACTAAGAGTAGGAAGTTTACTTTTTCACTAAGAACACATATTAGGTGCATGGTATATATGCTTTATAAAGACTCTTTGCCTAGAGGTTATTCCAATAACCTAGGCAAAGAGTTACTCTAATTGGTTACAATTCATCATTATATGCCTGTCCTCTTTCTGCCTCCAATCCTTAGATATTCAAGGTTAGTAGTAGGTGCTTTCTCTCATGAGTTACAATGACTCATGAAATATCTGTCTTAAATGATCCCTAATGTCTTAAAAAGAAAGTAAAAAAGAATGGCTTAGGTCATGGTTATAAAGAAATTATGTAAGATATTGTACCTTCTGGGGTAAAGTATGTGTACTTTTTTAATTAATATTTTGAATTTGGGGTATTGAATGATACAGAATTTGCAAAGAAAGATTACTTATGCTCCCAGTTCCTATAGACATCAAAATGAAGCCCTGTTCTACTGAAGGAAACAACAACCTTGCCCCTGATTTATACAAGACCTAGATTTCACTGTCATATGTTACTGCGGACTGTTAGTCTGAAGTATTATTACACCCACAATCTCAATTTTTGCATTTTCTGGGTTTTGATGGATTTATTGCTGGATACCATGCAATAGCAAAGTGAAATATTCAGCAACATGCATAGAACAAGCCAATAAAGGAAAAATAGACTCTTGTTGTTCTATACAAAGAGCTCATTTCTTATTTACTCGTGCATTTCTTCGAAGTGACAAACAGGAAAGACTGGCAGATTCAAATAAGAGTTTAAGCAAAGGGTAGCTAAGAAGAACAAGAACCAGCTACCTTTGTTTAAAAATAGAATTAGAATGAAGCTAGCAACCTGCGGGAAATGACATGAAGCAGATTATAAGGAAATTGGGATGGTTCTTTTATTACAGTTAAAAAATGGAAGAAATGAAAAATGTGCCTCCTTTACAAAATTCCAGTTCTGTCTTCAGCTGTGCAGAAAAACTAGTGGTATCAAACCAGTTAAGATTAAAATGAAACTTGAAGGCAAACAGATCATCCATTCCATGATATCTGTGTGTGCATTTTAAAGTGATGCAAATGTACAAAGCTTTATGGGTTATATGCCTTTCCTACAAGATGCCAATTAAAAGGTTAACGTGCACTAAAATTTTAGAATTAAAGCAAAACTAAACAGCCTTTTCATTACAATTAACTTCAAGGGTTTGATTATTATTCAGATTAGACTCCCTGGTTCAACTTTCCTTTTTCATTTGCAAAGACTTTTCATTTCATACTGATATTAGAGGAGGAGAATGTATTTCAGGCCCTAGTGAGGGAGAAAAAAAGGGTGGATGCTGCAACAGGAGAAATTAGAATTTCACAGAGCACTGCATGCAGTTACGAGATGCTAAGGTGTGTTGGATTTGTTCCCTTTATGGCTTGCATGTGCTCATCAGTTGTTCTTTTACTAAAGACTGCTCAGATTCCACAGTGAGGACTAGTGTTGATTCTAAATAATAATTTTCATTGTGACTCAGCTTAGCAAATTATCTTTTGAAATTGGTAATTTCTAGATACAGTCAAACAACAGAATTCTTTCCTGTGGAAAATTGCCTTTTTGATGAAAACCCTGAAGCTTTCGTTATCTGACAAAAATTGCAAGTATGTGGAAAGCAGACACTGTAGACACGTGTTTAATGAAAACACAATTTTCTGTCCAAAAAACTTCATGGAAAATGTTTGACAGATGTTAATAATTTCTTACTTGCCTTATACCTAACTTTTCCTTCCTGTGACACATTACTGAGAAAGTTGTAAACAGATAGAATCTCGAGAATTCCATCTCGCTTAATCCATCTGGGTGTAGTTCAGGATGAGGTGTAGTACACATCTTTCAGCAGTTCACAGCTTCTAGAAATACATAACAGATATCTAAAACTGAGGATTTTATTTTTCTCCTAATGAAGTATGGGGCCTCCTTTAATACTGATGACTTCTGGGGACACGAGAGACATAATAGCTCTGAAATGGTTTCTTGTGCTCTGAAATGCTAAATGATGACATGCAGTTCCTCATTTTGTAAATGTGGGTTTCATAAAGTTCTCCTGCAGCATTCTGCAAAATTACTTTCTATGGATAGGCAGGTCAGCAGGTAAAGGGAGTTGAGCTGACAGTCATCAGTGCACTAATGACACAAAGCAGCTCATTTTCCCTGTGCATGGCTGAAATTGGTATGTAGAGAAAAATCTGAGAGTTGAAAATTTCATTAGAAAAAGTAGTCTGATATGTGTGCTTGATTCCTGCTATTAAAGGCTTTGATCCTTATCAGTTTGCAGGTATTTGTTCTTGATCTGCTCAGAGTCCAGAAAATGCTGTTTCCTATTTATACTTACCTATAACATTTGTTCTTGTTCTCGACCTTGTGATTTCAATTTATCATGACCTTTGTCATGGAGAACCTTAATGCATTTGGGTCTGGGGCAGTCCTTGAAAATAACTCAAAAATTGCAGAGCTCTGTGTCCTGACTGTTAAATAATTCTTCTCTGATGACTTTTATGCTTTTTTTCTTCTTTCCTTTATTTTTAGATCAGGACACTATTATTGATCAATAGAAAGGGAAAAAAAAAAAAAAACAAACAACAAAAAACCCCAAAAACCTAAAGTTTAATGGTGGTGCTCATTTTTATATAAACCCTTAGTTACTTTAGCAGGTAGCAAGTATGAGCTTAAAGTCAACCATACCAGCAGTAAACAAGATGATCTTTTGACACCAGACCACAGTGACACACTAGCAACTGTCAGAAACAAGCTGGAAGCTTAGTCAATTGCAACATATCTTATTTATGCTAATCTCAATTAATTTAATTTTAAACAAATCCAGAGTATTCATCTCGATGGCCTTTTGCAGTGGTAGATCCTGGTGACTTCAGAAATCCAACTCCTTGTACTATAAGTTTAATCTAAATATAGAGGCAACATATTTATTTCAAAGCTGATGTCAGGAAGATATTGACTGGAAAGACTCAAGATACAGTTCCATGTTTTATGTCTCTTGCCCTAATAAAAAACCAGTCATATATGTTATCCATCAAAAGGACCAAATTCCACTCTTTCCTACCTTGACACTACTTGCAATGATATCAAAGTGAAGTAAATGATCATGTCTAAATAGAAGGTAAGGAATGTTTTTTTCCTTGCACACAATGGACCTGTTCTGCCAGAGCAATCAAGGCAGAATCTGAAGGCAAAGATGAGCACAATGAAATATATGAAAACCCTTCATATCCATCTTCAGTATAATATGTCCAAGTGATTGAAGCTGGTTTATGACAAGGGATGCTTGTATCAACATCTGCTTTCCTCTTAAGAAAGGGAGTTGCTTTTACTTCATAATGTTATTAAATTAAGGAAGATTATCTGAACATTCCCTGCAGTTCTTTCTTTATATACCATTACCCAATGCAATTATACATATGGCACACTAGAAGCTAGTAATGCCCCATTTATAGTAGAGTCTAAGTATCAATAATTCTATATGTAATATGAAGTGTAAACTTGATAATGTATTGAGGAGATAACATTCAGTCTAAGTCCCCTAGCAGTAATGTTTTCTTCTACAGTGAAGTCCTAAGAGTAAATCAATTCCTAATGTATGACATGCATGATCAGTTCAGTTTCCCTTAGTGCTTGTTTAATTGCTGCCACTCTTGGGAAAAACAAGCAAACAAAAAAAACCCCACAACACAACAAACAACAAAACCAAACCAAACCAAAACAAACCCCAAAACAACTCACAATCAACCAACAAAAATCAGTATTAAAAAAAAGAACAGAGAGTCAGAACTCACAGCTGAAATACAGATGTTTAAGCCCAAAACGTGACTTGAATTGTACACCTAAAATCAAGGGCTGGTACTTTTCTATGCTCCTACTTCATGTATAGAAAGGAATGAATATAGACTAATCTAAATTGTAATTTCATAGGTTGTTTATACTGCATAAAGAAGATACAGCAGCTGTTTGAAAGGCAATTTGAACTAAAAGGTCTCTGTATTGAATACTAAAGTATTTATATTCAGTTTTTTACATTGTGTTCTGTTTTCAGAATAATTGGTGAATTTGCTAAATCACTGGTGTACTTGTTAAAGTTTAAAGAAAATGTAATATTACATGAATACTGGCTACCCTTAATCTCTCTCCTTGAGTTTAAACGTCTGTAGCTAAATACAACACCTTTGGCATAGCTGTCTTTACTGAATCAAAACAAACTGCAGTGAGTTCTTGTTTAAACTCCATCAGCCGTGATGGTTATACTATGTTTGTAATGAAGCAAGGCCACTTAATAACACTGCAAGGCCACATTTCATAGTGTGCAATAGTTTTTACTGTATATATGATTTCACATGTCATTAGCCAGACTTTTCAAACGTGTTCCAAGTAGTTTATAGAAAAAGCACTAACATACTGAAACAACATTATTACCAAAATCAATACCACTGAATGGGAATTTTTTTTTTTTTTTTTTTGCTATTGGTAACTACTCTAGCAAGACCAGAACAATATAATCTCAATATGCAGGCCTGGATTTTGATAGTGCTGAACCAAAAATTCCAGCCCTTCCTAGAATTATTGGCTAGATTATACTGGAGTTTAATTGAAGTTTTATTCAAATTTCTTCTCTTTCAGATAAGAACTTTCACATAAAAAAAAATTCTTATTTTTATTAGCAAGACCTGAGCCTCAGGACCATTCTCTTATCCTTCTTTCTTTCCTTTCCACTCCATGGCATTGCTGACTTCATAGTGAAATCAAGTAAACTGTACTCACAGCTATAGTATATTGTGAACGGCTCACTCTTTTGAGCTATGTCCTTCCTGTACCCTAAATTTTACATTCCTAGTTGCTCAGCAGCATTACTTCAAGGACATATAGACAATGTCCAGTTCTTCTTCTGCCTTTTATTCTTCTCTAACAGGGAAAGACCCTTAACACTGGTAAGTCACCCTCCTTGAAGGGAGGAGTCAGAATATCCAAAGTGTGAGGGTGACTTAACACTGTTCACATCTCATAAAGGTGTAAAGATTTTATCCGTCAGAGTATGAACTGATATGAGGAATGGGGTCCCTCAGAAAAAGGAGAGAGAGTGTGTTCTGGAATAGAGCATATAGTTGTCTGGGTGTGGATCTGCAGCTTTTCATTCTCATGACAGAGAAAATGCAGTAAGGAAATAAAACCAAGTGGGCTTCTGGTCAGAAATGTCTGTCCTAGGGAAACACTTCTAGTTAGTATTTTCATCTGTCTGTCTTTGAGCATCTGTCTGTCTTTGAGAAAAGTGGAACTGAATTCTGAGAGGTTGTGGAGGTGGGAATTGGTAGGGAGAAGATAGGTAGGTAAGTAACTGTTTTGGTGACTAGCAATTGGGTTAAGATGGTTTGGGAGATCTGCAACAAGGAGGGAAAGCAAAGTTATATTTATGCCTTTTGGCAACACTAAGAACAGCAAAAAAAAAGTAACATATATGACTGCAAATACTTATTTATGTAGTTATGTGTATTCCTTATTAGAAATGTTGACTTTAAACTCTCCTGATAATTATCTTTGAGAAAGCATTCAATTTTATGATGTCATATATGATATGATACAGTGCTATCTGAAGCACTTCAGGTGACTGGAATACTATTATTTAACCATCGTTTATGATCATTTACTCCTTATAGGTTTAGATATGTTGTTAAGTAACTTAAATAATCTAGTTCTTTCTTTGATTTCAGGAGATATGGAACATAAGTAGCTTTTCCCCTCCTCTCCCTTTGGATGCTAGTTATTGTAGTAGTACAGAAAGGACCAGAAAAAAAGACAGAGAGAAACTTTGATTGAAAGGCAGGCTTGTGTGATTATATCCCAGTCTTACAAGAAATCATGTTCTTGCTTATTTCATTCATATGAACAATCCCATTTTTATGCTTACAGACAGGAAATAAGATTAAGATAATAGTTTATTATTTGCAAATTGTGGACTAGAAGGTGAAAAAAACCCCCGTCTTTCTGTGTGTATGAGCAGAAAAATATCTAGAAATAAATAATAATTAAAAAACAAATGAGACGGGAGCTTTTCAAATATTCATGCATTTCATCTGGAGGAGTTGATTCAAAAATTGAAAAGTTTAAGAAAATAAGCTGCTTTTGCAGTTTTGCAGAAGAGTAATGCCGTGGACCTCACTTGAGATAGAAACATTATCTCACCAAGCAAAAGTTTGACCAGCTTTGCTGTGAGGCATAGTGTGAGACTATTTTCTTTATCAGAATGATTACAAAATCCAAAAGAATTACTGGTCTGAGTTTAGATGTTTTGTAAAAATACAGATACAATCCTAATGTAGTCATATAAGATTCATTTAATTGCAGACATATATTACTCATTTAGACTTTTGGGGGTCACAATGGAAACATGCTGCAAAATGGTTTCTTTAGTAGTGGCCCATCTCCCTCAGGATAGATGTCTACCCTCTGTTAATATGGAGACCTTGCTAACATGTAATTCAATCTCTTCTGAAAAATCTAGACTAGCTGTAGTGAATTGTTTTCTGATATTTTTCTATTTCTTTCTAATGACTACAAAGAAAATCCAGAAATGAAATGTGAATGGCCATGCTGCACATGTGCTGATTTACTCTTTGGATCTTGAATGGTCAGATAATAATCAGAGCTCATACCCCTGTAACTAGAAGGATTTAGGTCTTTTACTGACCCTCTCTGTGAGCTTGAGACTTGTAACACCAGAGCATTTGACTTGACACTCATAAAATGTTTAATTTCTCTTGCCAGTACTAGAAATATGATAAGCTGTGTGACACTTAAGTGTTTCACTTTGCTTTTTTAACGTGTAATGTCACTTATGTGCCTTATGGGTCGTCAGTAGGCCGGGAAAAGAGTATTTTTTATTGTTCCTGCTGAACACAGGAGTGGTGGATTACAGAACCAACAATGAACTACACTGTATGGACAGCAT
>JANHGN010000528.1:15845-40287 GCA_024605025.1 Megaceryle maxima | reverse complement strand
TATATATAAATACTAAATATTTTTCACAGGTTATGTCCTTTTGCATGCTACTTTCATCACTTTGACATAATTAAAAGAATGAGTAAAATTTCTTTGGATTGTAGCTGCTCACACCAATGTCCACTATTTGACTCAGTTTCCAAACTGATTATAGCATTTGAAATATCCTCTAGGATATTCTGCTTTTCATACAGCTGTTATGTCAGAAAACAACAGTTTCTTGCATGTCTTTTTTTTATTTGTCATTTCTGTGTTAATGTATCAGGTACCCTAAGACGATTCAAGTAGTTTTAGGTTTTAGCTTTATACACTGATATTTATACAGAGGTGTCTAGATGTAGACTCCTGACTCTTGATTAGATCTTCATTGAATAGCTTGGATCTCTATTATAAGCATGAACACATGGCAGCTGGTTTATCACTGCAGAACTGCAGGTTGCTTGGCACTGAGTCGTTCTCATGGGACCAGCAAATATAACACGGGACCTACAGGAAAAGTGAATCACTCTGGCTTGAAGAATAACAATTTCTTAAACTGCATAAGAAGCCTCTGTACAGGCAAAATAAATTAAACCTCGCTACCTGATAGGCAAATACCTAAATTGCACTCCAAATTTTTTGGTTTGCAATATTTCAGGATTTGAAAAGAAGAAAATTTAGGGGGAAAGGCAATCTATTGGGTTTTATGGGACCTGCTATAGTCCTGTGCTTTATGCTCCAGGAGGCTGTATCTTACCTGTACATGGGTGTTTAATATTAAGGAAATACTCATTCATCTTGTTGGCAGGAATCAAGGATCGTTTGAAAGATATATGGTCAGTCTTCAGTGAAATTTAGTCACCTAGACATGGATGTCTAGTTCCACCTAAGGGATCTACAAGCTCCAAAACATCTACCCTTCTACTGTGGCAGCTGGATACCAGATGGGAGCCTCTAGGGAATCTAAAATGGGACTATGTGCCTGCACTCAGGAAAAAGTATCACCTCCTCTAGGTCTTCAGGTAAATAAAATTAACATTTAGAGCATTTAGAGACAGAAGGATTTTTAATTCATTCTGTTTATCACTTATTATTTAAATATAGCTTAACAAGGAAAACAAAGCAGAGTGTCTGTATCTCATTATCTTTTTATATTCTGGAAAAAAATAGACAATGCACAAAAAGTGTCAAAAATTGAACAGCTTGTGGTTATGTTGCTATAGTTACGGGATGATCAGAGGTTTTGCTAAACCAGAAAAAGAAATGAGCAGTTTCAAATAGTTCTTGCACCTAGTCACTGCAGATAGGGATACATTTCCAAGTATGCAGTTTTGGTCTTTGTATTGGTTAAATGCAAAGAAGCCATTTGTATCCTGAAATTTCTTATGAACAAAAATAAAACATTTCCACTTTATGTCTAAGAATTTCCATGTAGATTTTAAATAAGAAAAACAGATGCTATTAACAGACATGTTTTGCTTTCTCCAAATAATTCTTTTTTTTCCATTATTCGTTATGAAATGAAGCACTTAATTTTTGTGGATGAAGAACAGAAACTTCTTCTTTCCAGCTAAAACCTGTTATCTATATATATAAATCTGTAAAATTTTTCAATTACTTACATTTCACAAAAATAAATACAGACATGTGAAATGATTAGTTTGAAAAAAAAACAAAAAATCAGAAAACAAACTCAAAACCACCCACATTTGTCACTAGAAAAAATCAATTCTCATTAAAAATACTAATAAACATTTTAACTTTTCAAAAATAGTTTCAGTAGAGATTGTGGGTAAAAGCACTCACTCAGAGATGTCAGTGCTGGAGACTACAGCTGAACTTGGAAAGTGCTGGTATGGAGAAACCGAGACAAGCATTTGCATTTACACCATCTGACAGTCTGTGCCTCAACTTTTTCCCCTTGTTTATAAAAATTGTTTGCTCTTGCATTATGTTTTGCTGAATGGATGAAAAGCTTTTGTACCTAAATGTGAAGACTACAGATGACTAAACATTAACAAATAATATTCCTAATTCTCTCAGCTTCTCTTCAGTGAATTCTCGTGCAAGCAATGAAAACACCTCCTGCTTCTAAACATGTCCATCTTTCTTTACATATTGAAGTGTGTAGTGCAAAGCTTTTATTATTTCAGTTTAGTTTATTCTGTTGTAAGTGTATCCTACCACCAGCTAAAAAGACTCTACTGTCAATTAAAATATGTGTTCTTTTATAAAAATGTCATGATAGTGAAAAGCCTGCTGAAAGCAATAAGAAGGCATAGGGAGTTTATACAGGCTTGGAAGAGCTTTGTTTTCAAGTGAGGAAAGAAAGGGTTTGAGTTAAAATAAGACAAGGAGATTATCTGCAGCTTATCTTTCAGAGCCTATGCATTTAAAAGACCCCAAAGGGGGTGTGAAAGATGGTTATGTTGCAGTCCACTAGCCCTTTCCACAGATCTCTTGTGCATGGGGCTTATAGGTTTCTGCAGGCTGATGGACGTGATTTGAGTAGGGGGTGTACCTGGTCGTGTCCAGAGATCCCTTCCAGCCATATTATCCTACGTTGTATGCAGCCCTTCAGAGATCCTGACTCCAAAAAAATCTCTTTTCTACCTCCTCTGATACTTTTGGGTCTCATGTCCTATCCACCAATCATGTATTGACTTGTGCGAAATCCTTGAAACAGAGCTAGATACTTATGAGGGACCTGAACCTGGACTCAGATTTTCCTTGACTAAGGAGAGTCAGACTCTCATAAAGAGAATGTAGACACATTAATCACTTGTGAAAACCTAATTTATATACCTACCTTTACATATCTCATATGTAGACTAAATCTCGCAGTTAGCGTTTCAATGGCAGTAGAGAGTTAATTACTCTGTCTTTCCTTAACAGTTGATAAAGATCTACAATGAAATTCATTTCACCTCAGTGTACACATCTAAAGTAGATCATAAGAATAATTCCCTAGAAGTGATTCAGTTACTTTCATGATGGCACCTGGTCCCATTTAAGGTGTCTCAGAGAAACCTATGTTGTCTCCTGTTGCTGCTTCAGAAGGCCACTGCTGTCCCATGGGTCTGATGTCATATTTAACAGCCATATAGGTATGTCTTCTATGCTCTAGGGGGTCATCATGGCATTTAGTACAATTCATTGCATGAATATAGGTCTCCCATATTATGAGTCCCACAAGAGATAGTATAGACATACAAAACCAGAGCAAGACACATCCAGGTTTAACCTACTATATATCCCAAACTGCTAAAGACAGTGATAGACAGCAACCGAAATGATAAGACTAGCTGATGAATTTTCAGAGAAAATGCACAATGGTTTGCAGGCAAGATAATCACTTATCCCATAGTGTTCTTAGAACTTCTACAGACCTTTGAGTGAAAAAAAAGATGCTATTCATGAAATGAACATCATAACTGATGCTCAGACTACACTGCATAATTAAGAGCAGACAGCAGTAGAGAACACATGTATGCATTACAGGTTTACCATTAGGCCAGTAATTTTCCTAGCATAGAAAAATAACACCAAGGTAATTCATGTTTCAAAGGATATACAAGAAACCCTGCAAGAGTCATCAGTGGGATGAGGTGCATTTGGGGTGAGAGGAGAGAAATATCTGTCAATCTTATAGGTAGAGGTTATTTGTTGCATGTACCATATATTTCAAGATATTTGTTCTGAGCTCTTAGCACAGAGTGTGTTAACTGTGATATTTGCAAAATTGTGATTTTGTCATACAAATGTTCTTCTGCTCAAAAACTAATTTAATTCCTTTTGTGTATGTTTGCTTTTTTTTATTAGTCTGAGAAAAAAAAAATAGAGGAGTGGAAACAAAACTATATAGGGTTACATACTGCCAATGCTAAACCAGTTTGTACAGAACTGGGTTATACTTACTGTACTTCTTCTGAAGCTAAATTCTCAATTTAATCAAAGATTATATGAAAACACCACAATAATAATTTTGAAATAAAAGATGTTTGTGTGTCATCCAAAGCAATGCCCAAATTGTTCTGTTGGGCTATAATTTCTTAGGAGCAGTTCTCCCATTCTGAAAGCCTGTTATTTATAAAAGAATTAAACAGCATCATCATATGACTTAACTGACTCTGAAATTGTAGTATGAGGAAAAAAGTGGGAGCGAAGTGCCAGACTATCAATCGAAACATTACTCTAACAATGTCCAAGGCAATCAGAGAACAAAAAAGTCCGTACTCCCACTCCAAACTACCAATTAGGGAAAAAAACACTCAACCATTATAATGAGCAAATTAGGCAAAAAATCTCCACTGGAGATTATTTGAAATTGGAATATTTTGTTTGTTTGTAATCTCTGAGTGCCAGAGATATTTCTTCTTTTTCATTTCTTCTCTTCTTCTTATGTGCCCTTCATAATACTGGAGTAATAAGGAACAGAATTACAAAGGTGTTTAGGCTTCTAACTTCAGTTAGATTATTAGATAGCTAAGAATCTAATGTCCTGTAGATTCTATCCCTAAAAGATGAAGTTTTTTGGTAGTTCTGCATGTTAATTATGGTACAGAAGAACAGCCCAAGGCCAAAAATGAGACTCATAAAAATTGAGAAATGAACATCATAACTGATGCTCAGACTACACTGCATAATTAAGAACAGATAGCAATAGCAGACACATACAATATTTCCTCTATGGCTATATTTTGAGTTTATTTCAATAAATTCTAGAAACACAAGAACAAGGCTCTACTTCAATAATCTAAGCACTAGTTACCTGCACCATTGAAGGCACTTTAAGGCAACTGAACTTCAGCTGCCTCTCCAAAAAGGTATGGGGCTCATACAGGTTTTGTGTCATGGATGTGAGCTCAGGTATGTGGCTCTGGTGTCATAGGGATGCCTTTCCCTAGGAAATTAAACTGAACCTCAAGTACCTGAGCATAACACTGCCTTTATTACAAAGCTGGGTTTAGGAATATCAGAATACTTGTGCTGGGCAAGAAAAAGTTGGGTTAGTAAAATAACCATGTCTGGTGGCTGTTAGTAAAGGAGGAGTCAGGGCACTCAGGATGGATGATATCTGCCAGAAAGTGACATCTTTGCCCTCATTCCTTCCATCACCTCGGCAGCAGCAGGCAATACACATGGACTAACTGCCTCACTTCCCACCCTGGCTCTTCCCCTCATCCTCTCCTAATTTTGCTAGAAGTTACTCAACTCTGGCCCTGGCCCGTCTTTGTGATAAAACAAACACAAAAAATAAAAGAAAACTCCAGAAAATCCAAATCTATATTTCTGCAAAATTGTGAGCTGACTCTGCCCTGTTATGCAGTATAATGACAAAATAACAGTTGGATTCTCTAGCAAAATGCACCCTCACCAGCATAAAATTGACAGCCTTTACACACATTTATGGCAACTAATACTATAAAACATGGACACTTCACATGCTTTATGATATCCCACAGAGGTAAAAAAGGAAGAATTTGACAACTGGGACTAAAGGACACAGAAAGCAAAATGACTTATCTAGGCTAACATAAAACACTCTGACAGAAGAAGCTAAAGGAAGGAAGCTAAACCTGGGTCCCCTGATTTCCAGCCTTATGTTCTAGCCAATTCCTGCTCCAAGACTGAAATCTTGGTGTTCTCATTGATTCTGCATATTTTTAAAACAAGATTTCCAGAAACGCATAGTTTAGACGTTGGCTGATATGTCTCTTCATTAAACTGAAAAAAAAAAATGAAAACCTTTTATCAAAGAACCTGCCACTACAGAAATTAAACCAAGATTTTCACTAATTCATCCTGATCTAAGTGAAAGCTCAAACTCACATTTTTTTGTGCTCTGCATGCATTCACTACACAAGAAAAGCAGGACTCTAGCAAAGTCAGCTGAAATATTTTTGTTATTCAGTACATTTTACAAGGCATCAACATTTTCAAGCAGTACTGCTGCAGGTGTCAATTAGTAGCACACTATTTTTTATACAAGTTCCTTCTTCAAAGAAAGCACCAGAGGCCTGAGCTACCTCTGCAGAAACATGTAGTATCTTCTAACATTTACCTGCTAAGTCTACAATGCAAAAATCTCCTCCCAGCCCTGTATGGCTGCCTAGGCTATGCTGTGTCATCTCAACCTGCAGTAGATACAGATGTCTGGGCTGCTGAATGAAGCCCTAGGTCCATTCTCTGGGTTCAATAACCACTAAGAAGATCAACATGTCTCCAGGCAGTAAAGCAGCAGCCTCCATTTAACATCTTAGAGTGAGAACTCCAGACTGGGATTGTTTGTACAATAAAATTTCTGGTTTGAGAGAAGAATGAGGTTGCAGCCTATGTTTTTCTTCTGCTGCATCAGAAATAAAGATCTTTTTTTTAAAAAGACAGGAAGATGGTAGGCTTTTAATTAAGGTTTTCAAGACCTGTGTTAAAAATAACAAGTTACTAAGTCACTGTATGTTCACAGCATCACTGAGCTTGGAAAGGGCTTCTGTAGATCACTGAGTCCAACCTCTCCTGCTTGAGCATGGTGAGCTAAAACAAGTTGCTCAGGGTCATGTCCAGTTGGGTTTTGAATATCTCCAAAGACAGAAACTCCACTACCAATCTGGTCAACCTGTTCCAGTGTTTTTTCTTATGTTTAAGTGGAATTTCATGTATTACAGTTTTTGTCTGTTGCCTCATGGCCTGTCTAGGCACCACTGAGAAGGGTCTGACTCCATCTTCTGTACTCCCTCTCACCCACCCCAATCCCCTTAAGGCATTTCCACACAACAATAAGAGTCACCAGTATGTACTGATGCATGGGTTTGTTCTTCCTCATGTGCTGGACATTGCATTTCCCTTTTCTGACCTTCATGAATTTCCTGTTGGCCCATTTTTACAGCCTACTTGAGGTCTCTTTAACAGGTAATATAATCACCTCATCTGTCAACCATTCCTCCCAGTTTTGCATCATTTGCAAGCTGGCTGAGGATTCACTCTTCCCCATTATCCAGGTTGAAAATGAAGATGATAAACAGTATTACATCCAATATTGACCTTAAGAGCATAGCACTAGTGACTGGCCTCCTTTTAATTTCATTTTTAATTTTTTTTTTTTTTTTTACATCTAACCATCCAGCTATTTCTTTCCCTTGACTATAGCTGAAGCCTTGATTGCTATGGTTAGACAGCAAGTTAGTTGAATGTCACACTTTAAAGAATTAAATTGAGCTACCACTAAAAGAATAGATTGGGAAAGGGTCCACATCAAAATACCTTAGGGGCACAAGCACTCATCAACATTTTACTCTGATTTGAAGTGTGCTGTAATCAGAGTCCACTCTGGATTTCCACATGGAGCTTGAAAAGACTTCCTAACAAGGCTTCTTTTGAAATGAACAAATTTCTCTGACAATTTGCAATTTAGAAAAAAAAAAGAAAACCAACCTGTTGTCAAAAATTCACTATCTCCTAGGAAAATTCAACCAAATGTATTCTGCTAGTCACACTAGTAAATTCTGCAGAAAATATATAATACCTGCTCTGGGTAACTTGATCCTTAGTTGTGCACTGTCTGTATCATAAATCAAGAATAAACATTTCAAGTGTGACTTAATCCCTATGAGCTATCACTTAAGGGGTGTTAATAAGAACTGTGACCAGCAGCTCAAGCAAAGAAATATCTTTTTTGTTCTAAACCACACTGTTTGACAGATTACAACAGAAGGGAAAAGCACAGCAGAATCCATGTGTGGCTTGCACTATGCACAGTTTCATCAGTAAATAAATAAGATAAAAATAAAACATAATCAAAAACCAAGTCCAACCAAAATGGAATTTGAGACCATCCCAAAGAAACACGCTATGGAAAGTTGGTTATATTTGTGATAAACAGCAGATGGCATTCTCAGGTGGTGGGAAAGATAAAAATGTGAATTTAGAAATGTTAGAACTGCAGAAAAAGTGTAACTATTGGAATTCAGCAACAGAGAGTCTAAAAGCCTGTTTGCAGCTTTGGGGAGCAGAGCTGCTTTACATCTCCTCGTGATGTCTGTGTAAATCTGAAAGCATCTCTACAACTTTAAACAAAATGCAAGTTTCTGCTGGTCAGAATAGCCACAACCATCCCCAACCAAGCACAGTTAAGGTGCTGTTAGGGGGTATATTGTGTCCATGACAAAAAGTAGAATTATATTGTGTTGCTTTTGCTTGGAATTGTCTTAGTATGAAAGAACAGAAGAGCAAAGTTAAGGTGTCCTTTAAAAGACCTATGATATGCTTGTCTATGCAAGTACTTATTTTTTGTGACAGGAAGGTCTTGTAAGTTTAAAGGTGTGGTATAAAGAAAACAAAACCATATGAGTTTCACATCTGGAATGTAGTTTTGTTTCTAGATTTAACACTCTTGTGCTACCAAACTGCATTTAGTAAGTCTGTGATAAACTTATACAGGGTTGAGGAATTTCAGTTTCATTTTTTTTTTGTAACAGTATGTATTCTGATGCTTTCTGGCTATCTTCTGCTATATATTACTTCATCATGGTCAGATGGAGGAGAAAAAAGATTGAATCTGAGAGACTTATCTATAAACAAGATTACACTGAGGATCAAAATAACCTGAATGTCTCTCTCTTGAGAAGAGCAAAAATCTGAAAATATATCTAATATTTAATACATCAATAAATCTGTTTTCTACTATCCCTTTGCTTTGAAAAATGCCTATGATTAGTTAAGGAGAGCAGAGCATGATGATCAGAGATAAAGAAAGCAGAAGACAAGAACAGAATGATAAAAGAATCTTTTTTTCCAATATCTTGACCAGCTCAGAAAGAGAGAAAATGTCAAAGGAGGGGAGAATATGACATCATCTCATCACCACAATTGGAAAGACAAAACATGTGCCAAAGAACAATAAAATTCTTGATGAAAATTCAAGAATGTTTAAAAAGAAAATGAAACTAGAAGAAGAAAAAAAAATAATGTTTTTGATTGTGCTTTGCTTTATCTAATTTTGTATATGTCTATAGCTAGCTAAAGTAACCAGCAGGTTTGTGCAGCCTTTGTGAAGACTAAGGAGTGTGGTTGACAGTTCCACCTCACCTGGTGAGCTAAAATCACTACAGAATCACAAGGAAGAAATGGGCATTTTTGTGCCAGATCCACCTATGGACATTGAAAGTATTTTTTATGATGAGAAAAATAATGCCCTGGAAATATTTTTTTCCTCATTGACTGTGAAATAAATCCAGATATTAAACTCAGATAAGGTTTCAGACTTCTGCATTTAGCAGAAGAATCTCAGATAAGTTTATGTAACTGGGATGCTTGGTCAGCTATGGCCTAAGTAAGGTCTGTGAGCTCTGTTCCTGTGAAAGATGAGAAACAGAAGGGTGGTGACTACAGAAGAGAACTAGTATTAAAACGGTTCTAATCCTGAAGCCTCCTTTATGCAAGGAAACTGAAGGTAAGTTAGATGTAATGAGGGAGGAGTTCAGACAAGGATAAAAGGGTGTGTTGCCACACTGTAGAGAGGTTTTATAAATAGAAATATGGGGGAGCTAGTAAGGGTGGGAGATGTTTATTATTATTTTTATTATCCTGGTGGTCCTTATTTCAAAGAACAAAAGGAGAGAATACCTTTTCTCAGAGTGCCAGCATTAAGTAAGGCAAAAATCTGGACAGAACCTTTAGTGTCCAAGTATTAAAGAAGCTTGATAAGTGTCTTTGAGGAGAAACAAATATGCAAAAGAAAGTCACATATGATTCATCTGTCTATATGTTTAACAGATGCTGATACAGGAGTGCTATGAGAATTAACTAACGAGTGCTGGTGAAAGCAATCCAAGGAAGAAATGTTTCCACACCATGATCATATTAGGAAAGCTACACTTTTGCCTTTGTTAATTTTATAGTGGGTAAGTGAAACACTTTCTTGGGCATGATGACAAGTAAAATACTTAAATACATTTACAATAAAACCTTAATATACCTTAGTCATAATTGTGAATGTCAATGTGTATTTGATACATGTAAGATAAAATAGATGCTGAGTTTGGTTTGGTTTGGTTTGGTCTTTTTTGATTTCTAGATGTATATGACAAGATACAGAAATTGTCTGCCACTTATTGCTACTAGTGAAATAAAAGTATCCCACTTTTTTATAAAGCACCTACTGTATAATACCAACATTGCACCATGTTTGGGGGCAATGAGAATCTTCTGTTCTGTGTCTGAAGAATCCCTGTCTCATTGGAGTCTCCTGCTTGCTGGAGTTAACTTTCTTCTACTATAATATGAACAGTGTCAAAAGACAGTGTGACAAAATATTAAGGGGTATCAATAATATTAATTCTGTGTTTGTTCAGCACATAACACCCATTTCCTGATCTTCTGAAGTACCAGAGCCCAGTGGAAACAAAGAGATCAAGGGGAAGATGAAACATCAACACTAATGTGTAATGTATCTAGGCAGATGATTGGAACAGTTTGCAGCAGAGCAAACTGAGGCAGACACCAATGCTTTGGATACCTTCCAAATTTGGAACGTCTGTTTTGTGGAGCAATTAATGCTAATTTTATTTGTTGCATAAATGAATGTTTGGGCTCTGGAGAACAATTAATATAATTGTTTCTGAACATTCTCCACTTCCTTTTTTTATTCTCTTATTAATTCTTTGTGAAATCCCAGGGTTGATAAACTGATAGAAGGGAACTAATAAATTTTGGAATTCAGTCAAAATATTTTCTGATTTTTACCATTGCAGAGAGATTGTTTTTGAGATGGAATGTGATATATATATAAACACATAAAATTCTTTTTCCCATTAGTGTTGTTACATGACCTTTTAACCGCTTTTGCATGGGATAAATATCCTCATTATTATTAATGAATAACAAGAGTTGCTAAAACCTTCCATGCAGTGACTTTTAATTCTCTTGCTGGCAAGAAAGTATCCTTGAGAAACCCTCATTTATTTAGCTGCATATAACCCTTTGACCCTTCTTTCTGTCTTTAGATCCCTAGCAGCACCATTAGAAGTGGTTCAAAATTGAACCTTCTGCTAGACAAGAAATTCTAATATTTTAAAAGTAATCAAAAGAACAGCAACAGCTTGTGATAAATGGTCACTGTTACATATGCATTATAATAAAAAAAAAAAATATATTGTAAAATACATAGAAAATTATTCCAAAAAAAGGGTCTAGGACCAGTCTCATTAATTCTTTAGTTCTAATGCAAGTTTAATATAATCTGTCATTATCACATTCTGATTTTCTGATCAAATTTTTAAAGCCACCTGCAACTGAGATCCCACACTTTTCCAAGTAATCTATTTCAATGCTTTATTAGCCTTTATAATGTTAATTTTTTTTCCTCACATTTAACCTGAATCCCTCTTCCTTTACAGTAAATTTTGTGGGTTTTGTGTTGTCTATAATGAGTACCCATTAAATTTCAAACATTGTAGTCTCTTTCCCATTTTCAGCAATTTTTTTACACGTGTGAAGACACCATGATAAATACATATAGCTTCTTCAATCTTTCCACATATGTTCTTTTTCCCAGACTACTTATTTTGTTATTTTTTACCTGAATAACTCAGGTAGATTTCTTCCTTGAAACCTAGTGTTTCAGACTGTACACAGTATTCCAGAAACACATGGGAACATTCTTTCCCATTTATAATATTACATGTGATTAAAAAAAATATTAAAAAATAATTGGTGATATAGGTAAGCAAAACACCAGAAGCTGAGGAAAAATTCACATGTTCAGTTTGGATGAGATTGAAAACCTCTGTTTCATTTTTTTGCCCAAGCATCATTTTTTTTTAGGAGACTTATTTGAAAGATTGGGCTGATTTTGACAACTCGGCATTTTTCAGGCAAACAAAAATTAAGTCAGGAAATTTAGACTGGCTCTGAACAATTTTGGGAGCTCGATTGAATAATTTGATTAAATATAAAAATTAAAAAAGGTGGGAAAACAAGTAAAGAAGTCTCCTGAGAATTACAAGGACTTTTTACCCTAAAGGCTTGGGTTTTTTTCCATGGTGTCTGTTATGATCGGGTTTGGATTTACACAAACATGGTTCAGACACTGAGTTTCTGGGCAGTAATATAAAACACTGAGAAAAAAAATGTTTCTCATCACAGTTCTTCCACACCTCCACTGAGCTTAATCTCATTTTGCATCCCCACTTTCATATGAAAGCACTACAAGTTACAGTGATTTACCATTATTTCCAGCCATACTCGGAACATATTGTTCAAATTCCCTACTGTCTTACAATGGTGCACTTTTATTTATCTAAAAGCACTATCCAGGGTCCCTAATAACAATCAAGTTGCTTGAACATAAAGAGAAATGTGGTGCTAGCCCAGAAGAGATTACAATATGCTAGTCAATACTATTTTCAGTTGAGCTGAGGTACTTTAGTAGCAATGTTTCATCAGATAAAACATCCACAAGGACAAAACAAACAAACAAAAAAAAGCATAAAGGGCTTTGGATTTTGAAGAGATGTCCATATAATTGATTTTTCCTTCCATTAGTCAGTCAGCTGAATATTTCCTTTAACCTCTGCTAATGTCATGTCTTGCATTGTTTGTTCTTTAAGGAGAAAAATTCTGCAGAGGCTTTGCAGGCGATAAATGCAGGTAAGTTAAAGAATATTTGTAAGCCTGCAAACACCAATAAAATGCTAAGAAACGGTGAAGAATAGTGATGACAGCAGTGACATCGCTGAGTTTCTGCTCCAGTAAAAACACTATTCCTGAGTTTGCAATGGTCAATGAAGCAATTAGTAACATTAACTATTCTGATAAAGTGCTTCTGAAGAGTGAAATCCCATGTCCAGAATAAAAATATAGAAGCAGGTAATCAAGGGTGTGGAGAACTACACGGATGTAGAACATCACTTCTACATAGGATGCTACTTATTTATTATATCCTTTCTTCCTCCATTAGTCAGACTAAGCCCCTTAAGGGATGTGTATTGTGTTTAAATAGCACCTACAGGGGCTTTATCTTTCAGTTAATAGTTGTCATGATAATAGGACGTTTGAAGATAGAGTAAGGTGCTCAGGTTAGTGGTTAGATAAAAAAAAAAAAAAAAAAAAAAATCATAAAAATACAAAGAAGTGAATTAAAAAAAGATATTTTCCAAAATAAGGAAAAATATGTTTTGGATCAAATACAGCATTGTATTTGATGCAAAATTCTTAATTCTCTTTCTGCATAACTTTTATTTTATTGACTCATGCATTCTATTTTTTTTTTCCTGCAACTGTAGCCTGCTTCTAACTGCACAAATATTTTCAGTCTTCCTAAAGCTCCATTTTCCACTGCATTCCCTCTTAGTTGAAAAATGTTGTTTAATTTAAATAATTACATTAATAATAATGTCCAACTTTATTAACAGCCATTCCAATGATCTCAGAGTCTTGATCACAGGTTCATGAGGCCCATGGCCTCAATGGCCTTGGAAAGTGATGCAGGAGAAAGTGGTCAGTGGGAATGTCCCCTACACCTTCTGCATATAGAAATATGATAAGTGTTTGTGTGTTTGCTGCCTCGTGCCAGAAATATGATAAGTGTTTGTGTATTTGCTGCCTCGTGCCAAGGACCAACTCCTGCCTAACAGCTTCTCCAATGTAGAAAAATGATGCAAAATCTGAGCTTTCACTCAGTCCTTTTCTGTCACCTCTAACTTCCAAAGACTACTCTGAATGACACAACTGTGTCCAAAGCTTTCATTAAGCCCTTATATGAGTCTATAGTCAATCCCTGCCTGCAGTGACACAAGAAAGTAATTCCAATTCAGTAAAGTTCATGCAGTTTACACTTCCTATTGATCTTTTTGATTATTTTTCCTTTTAACTAAAAGAAAAGGGCTTGTCAAACTGCCAGCAAATGCTTTGTTTCTGGGGTGCAGAAGAGCTCTCTAGAATGTAGGGCAGACTGACAGTTATCATTTCCATTCCCTGCAGACAGAACTGATAATATTTCTCAGCATTTCATGGTGCTAGAGTGATAAGAAAAAAAATCACAGCAGACCACTGATAGCGACAAAAAGGCATAAGATTTAAGGAAGTCAATACAAGTTATGATAATTTAAGCAGAGAACACAACAAACTGACAGATTACCTTCAGAAAGCAAGCGATGTGCACAGATATGATGAAGGAGTCTAACTTCCTTGAAAGGATGAATGTGGGATGATTGGCAAATGAAGGCAGTGAGATCTAGAATTCATTGTAAACTGCCTTATCTAGATACCACCATGGAAAATAATATCATCCTTGTTGCTTGATATTGACTGATCACTAACAACTGTTAAGCACCACTACTAGACTGATTTCTGACCTTATCGTCTTTTTCACAGATCAAGTGAGATCTTCCCAGCACATCACCTTTAATCTCAGTTCTGTTCTGAAATGTACTGTATCATTCATCTTTGGAGACTGGATCTGCTGAAAGGGAATTTGTTTGTCCATTAACACTATCAGCATTAGCTTTTGGCACCTGATTCTAGTGCAAGGCACATGAAAGCATAAATCAGATTTACTTCTTCCAGTTTTGAAACAAACTGGAATACTTTCATATTTAAGCCAACTTTTAAAACCAATTTCTGCCATTCTGGCAAAATAAAAAAAAAAAAAAATCTGGAAATTGACTGTAGTTGTTAGCTTTCTTTGTGATCCTCTTCAAATTAACTTGAGAGACATTTCTGAATTATCTTCTGTTTATTGTGCAGAGTGGGGAATATCACAGAACAGCTTCTCTCACTCTCCATCTGGTAACTAATGTATATCTATATTTTGATAACTGAGTCCCTGAGGGCTATTTCGCAGCAGGAGTGAATGTACATTGCAAATAACTCCTGTTCACAGCCCAGTTTTTACACAGAAGTCACTGGGTTGTACTTTCTCCCTACTGTTCCTCCTAATTTCATCCAGATGTGAGACCCTGAGGTTTAACCTATGAGGCTGAGACTTTTAAACTGACATATCCCATCTTTCAGGCAGTTTCCTAACCAAAAGGCCCTAGGTGGGTTGTCTGCCTTCTGCTGGCTCACAGGTGCAATCAGTGCGGTTCCCACACCAGGTTTTATCTACAGACTGGCAGAGGTTTGTGCTGAAGGGTTGTCTGAACCCGTGGGAGGAACTATCTCAGCCTGCTCTGCTCAGACTAATGAGTTTCCTGCAATTCCACTGCAAACCCAGAAGTTGCACTGATACTTTCCTAAAGCTCCAGCCTGACTGTGTAAGTGTGAGAAATTCATCCTGGCAGGAACATAAATTCAAAGAAAAGTCAGGTTGCCTGTGGGTGGTAAGTCCAGCCACATGGAGTATTACAAGGTGTGCATAACATGTGCTGCAGGACTATACTCTGCACGCCCAGTACCACCACATTTGACATATGTAGTAAGAGAGGGGCAAGACCCTAATGGAATGGGCTCTCAAAAAAATTCAGTGTCTAGAAGCAGGCTGCTTTTGTAGCCTTTTTGTGATTTACCCTAGGGAAGGGTGGTTAGGAGGAGATGGATGTGATACTGGTTCATTTTACTGCTGGGCTGCATGCAGACAGAGGTTAAACAGCCACAGTCCGTGGTAAAACCTTTCCAGGAGACAAGACAACAGGGCTTTCACGTAGACGTCAGCAAGGGGGCAGTGTTTGCTGCAATCAAAAGGTAGTCTTAGTTTAATATAAGACATATCCCTCTTGGGAGACACTATCCTTTCCATGGAGGGAAAATGGCCTTGCTGATCTAATAGATCTTCCCAATTTCAAAATATTACGATTCTGTAATAACACTGGCAGCACTTACTGCCAACAAAATAATGCTCTCAGAACAGCATTTACAGTTTAGCAGAGTAGAAGGGAAGAAAATACACTGGAGCAGCCTATTGTATTTTGGTTGATGCGTTTTTAAGCTTTGCAATCATAAAGCAAGATGGATACAAATTAGTTATCTTTGCTTAATATTTATTATTATTTTGTCTGCTTCTGCTTGGAAGAAGTGAATAGTTGAATAAATTTTGCTTGAAAGGACATCCAGTTGTTCTGGAGCTTCCTTTAACTACTAGTTTATTCTTTGGAAAATTCTGTTTCAAGTAATTTCCTCTCAGCAGCAACACAACAGTGAATCATAAAAGAATGAAACAGTTACAGCTGATGCAGTGTTAAGGTTGAACCTTGATTTCCAGCTTAAGTCTTGTTTTAGATACTTTTCACCATCAAAAGGCTATGTTGTTTAGTTTTAGGCAATTTGTTTCATGTGTCTCTGCTCCTCTTCCTCTACATTGGCCAGGCTTGAATTTTCAGCAGCTGATCAACATTTCACAGAATCACAGAATGATAAGGGCTAGAAGGGACCTCTGGAGATCATCTAGTCCAAACTCCCTACCAAGGCAGGTTCACTTAGAGAATGTCACAAAGGAACGTGTCCAGGTGGGTTTTGAATGTCTCCAGAGATGGAGACTCCACCACTTCTTTGGGCAGCCTGTTCCTTTTATCAGTGGACTATAAAGAGAGATTCTCTGCCATTCTGGGAGGACACGATAAAACAGATTTGTGCTAAGCCTGAGCCTAGTTATCATTTTCAGTGTTGAACTGAATGTCAGAATTGTAAATTTTGGGTTAACTTGTGGGAAGTGAAAATGCAGAGATCATGAGCCCCAGAGAGACTGGAGTGGAAAGTTGCACAAAAAAATTTGGAGAAATAGTTTGAATCCCAACTCATGGAGTGTTTCAGTGCTAATAAAGACAGATCTAATGTGCTGCCCTTCTGAGAAGGAAATCAAATTTGTATAACAGTGGAATAACTTGCTAGATAGTAGTGTGAGAAAAAAAAAAACCAAAACACTAAAGTTAAAATGTTACTAGGATGAGGGTGAACACTGTAATCCTGGAATAAATAATAATAATAAAAAAAGACTATATTCCTTTCTGGTCTGTATTGAGGGGATTGCTTTATGTAAGCTTCAGGTGACATGCTAATGTGTTCAGCTGGAACCTTGTTTACAGGACACTGCATATAAAAGGAGATAAAGATCAGGAGAAGGACAGTGAAACTACTACTACTGTGGAGGAGCTAGATTTCCTTTATCTAAAAAAATTAATCTTGATTCATTCAAAGCACGGCTGCCTAGGAAAACTGGAGATGCCTTTTGTCATTCCTAACATTAGCAAAAGGCAGGCTGATGTGAGGGAGGCGGGGAGGCCAGGCAGGAGCACTAAGGCATTTGAAATGGTGCCAGGTGTCTATGTTTCAGCAACTGAATCACTGGCCAGAGGATAGAAAGGAAATATAATAATCTTTAATAGTTAGAAGATAGTTGACATTGTTATTAGTACAAGGAGAGCAGGTAAACATTTTCATTGTTGAGTAAAAGGAGAACAAGAAAGAAATTAAAGAAGGTAGTGGGGAAAGCTCTTTAAGGTGAAATTTAGAAACAGATTGCATAATGCTGCTGTACAGTCTGACATTATCCATATAAAAACCCTAGATGAAGAATGTTCTGATCCCCATTTTATGATGAAAGGATTTGAAAGAATAAGTGGCACATGGAATGTCACACCTATATTACAGTGTGTCTCAAAGAGACTGGGAGCTCATTGACTGCTGCTGTTACAGAGGATTTGTGTGTAAAATGCTCTGTCTGCTTCTCAGGAATGATCTCAGATCACTGAAAGATATGTTTTGGATTACGTTCAAAAATAATAAACTGGAAAATCACCAAGATTTAGATTTTCATTATACAAGCCTCCATACCTAGGAAGGTGCACTCTAGGCTTCTGAATGTCCCTTTAAGAGGAAACATCACATTCTGGTAGAATTTGGGCACTATGAAAGTGGGACCATGTTATTTCTAGGAGCAAGGAGTGGTCCTAACACTACACTGCTTTTCAGAAATGTTATTGGAAGTGGTACTGTCCAGCTCCTGTTAGTCTTCATCAGAAAGATAAGAAAATGGGTCTAAATTTTATCATGCTAAGGCCACTGATGTATGCTTCTTTTACAGTGACAGAACAGCCAGGACGAAACTTGGTGTGTTGTATGGACACCACTTATTGAAAGAACCTATTTTCAGGAGCTTTCCCTGAAAGTGTACTCCCCTTCCCTCATGCATTTTACACTGCGGATAGAGTCTTAAGTTGTGGAAGCAGAAGATTATAACATCTATCTTCTCTCTACCACCCTTCTGCTACAATTTGTTTGTCTCACCCCCTTGGAAATGCTGCCTGAACCACTCATGTGTGCATCTTCTAAAAGCCATTTAGCCAAAATGACCCACATTAGGAAACTGATATAAGACTAGCACATCTGGAGCTTTAAAAACCTACACCAGCAGCAAGTAAATAGGTGCCTCAACAGGGCAGTGTTAACAACACTGTCACTTTCAGGTGAGAAAGGAGATATGACTGTGTATAAAAATGAAAAGTATCTTATGAAACAGGGACATGTCCTACAGCCAGTTTCTGAAGCCACTATTTTCACACCTATATACTTTAAGACATCCCTATAAACCTCTAATAAATAAAATAAAATAAACAAAAACAATTATCAAATAAAAGAGAAGTCATAAAACAACAACAAACAATGACAACAATAGAAATCACCAGAGAGAAAAGTTCCTGTTATACTTCTCTTGGCAGAGCTGGGAGCTGTATGGCCAAGATGCTCCTAGACCATCTTAATCTTGGTTAAGAAAGTGACAGAGGTTTACAGAAGCTGGAAAAAATATCTGTAAAATACTTACCTTCTGATAACAGCTGTTATAAGGGCAAATCTAGTACAACTCCAAGCAAAAGAGAAATGCAAAAGAAGAGAATCTTCTGAGGTGTTGCTGCTTGGGTCTGAAGATACACAGAGGATGGAATAAGTGTCTAATTCTTCCTCTTGGGCTCAAGACTGCCACTGACCTGAAAGGAGGTTGTAGTGATGTGGGAGTTGGTCTCTTCTCCCAAGGAAGAAGTGTTAGGACAAAAGGAAGTTATGCCAAAGACAGTTTATGTTGGACATTAGGAAAAATTTCTTCACTGAAAGAGTTGTCAAGATCTGGAACAAGCTCCTCAGGGAAATGGTGAATCACCATCCCTTGAGGTATTTAAAAGCTGCGTAGATGTGGTGCTGAGGTACATGGTTTAGTAGCAATCTGGCAGTGCTTGTTATTGGTTGTACTTGATGATCTTAAAGGTCTCTTCCAAGCAAAATAGTTCTATGATTTGATAAATAAGGTTATCATTCTAAACCCACCATGATTGTGATGGCAAGAAGGGACTTAAGGACACAGTATGTGTGGGTGAGCTTCCTGTGACTACAGAAAACAGATATTTGTGAATCTCCTTCTTATGTTTTTCAATCAGAGAACTTGACAAACTGTGCTTTTATTCATTTCAGGAGGAGTTCAAAGTTATAAAGGATTTCTCAGATTCCTCATATGCCACCTAAAATCAATCTTCCTTAGAACTCAACCTCAGTCATGGCTTGTTTCCAGATTGCATACTTCTAAAAAAGAAAAGAAAAAAATAATAAAAAAAGAATTATTATGCCACTGAAAATGTGTAAGATCTAACCTTTTCTGAGGGACAGCTTACACAAAAAGAAATGTCTTGGAGCCATTGTGGTGTTGGAATTGTATTTGGTTTATGATGTTCAGGTGCTCTTGCCATTGAGGTGATGGACTGAGGACTGCTGTAAGTTGTCTAAGTAGACTAGGGTGTCTGCAGGATATTGTGAGTAAGAAGGGTGTTATGTCAAGCTTAGAAAGGTGAGAGAGAGATCTGGGAAGATAGCAGGGTCCAAGTGATGAGTATGAGGTTGAGATCATGGATTCAGGAAACAGAGAATGAAGAAGGCACTAAGTTCTGGCCTGAGGAGGTGGAAAGTGCCATGAGAGACCAGGAAGGATTCTGAAAGATTGTTTGGTCACTTGGTTCAAACAGACAAAAAACTGTGAGGGGATAGAAACAAAAATTAGTGAAAAGACACTCCAGCCTCTCCCAGAGTATTGCTTTTGAGATGAATGACAGTCAACACATACCTATAAACGAAAGCTGGAATTATTTGACTATTCACGTTTTTCATGATTGAAACTCACTTTCCTTTTTCCAATTTTTCCATCACATAGTGCAAATTAAGGCCTGTATCTTCAGTCCAGAATGCCAGCTGTGTTCACTGTGACCCACAAGAGACACGGTTCTGCTTCAGGCACTGACATTTTATTTGTCTTCATTACCCTGCCTCTCAACTTCTAGCTACTACTCCAGAAAGAGATGGTGTACCATGGGTCCTGTGTCACAGCTTCAGTCCTGTGTTGTCTTGGACACAGTAAAGTGTCTCAAATGGCACCAGAAGTCAACTCAATACAGCCCTAGGTGTCCATCTTAGAGTGAGATGAATTGTTCACTTGGATTTGTTCACTACCTCCATTAGATCTATTCTGACTAAAAAGAGACCTCTAAATACCTGCACACAGATACCAAAACATGGGTGACGATCTCAAGATGATCTCCATGCCAAAATCTCATTTCAGTTACCTGAATGTTAGATATTTAGCAATCACTGTTCTGCTAGGGTATGGATCTCCCAGAGGTCCTGTGTTATTTCTGCCAGCCTTATGAAGTGTACCTCAAAACACTTCACATGACACTGAATGCATGTGTATAGGACATCTATATAAAGTAACTAATGACTGGAGATGAGTTTGTGTGCTTCTCTTCCTGCTAGGGGTGCTAATGCTGAGGGTTTTGTACTGTAACAGGAGCATGAGACTTCTGGGAACACAGAGGCTCTGACAGGTTGCTGAAATAGCTCTTTAAGTAAGCAGATCTCCAGCAGATATATAGAAGTGTCAGTGAATGTGTTGATTTATTGTTTTAAGGTAAAAAGGGATTCCCTAGGAGGGTACCTGAAGATGTATATGTGGCTATTGGTTGCTGTGGGTTTCTTTGCAAAGTGAAGGAACATTTCTTTTAAGGACACTTTTCCCAGGAAGAGTGTTTGTGCTGAAGTCACAATGAAAGATGAGAATAATTTATCTACCCAAAGTGAAAAAGAGAGCCAATCTGTCACATTAGACATTCACCTGTCTTCAGAGTATGAGCTTTTTGAATGACTAATAATGAATCAAATTCACTTGATAATGAACTGCTCATTTACCCTTCACCAAGCCTGTTTCTCCACACCACTATCACTGAACAGGTTTTCACAGTTACAAGTCACACAGAGAATGGCTTTCAGTCACAACTGGAGACTAGTGTAGATTTTTATTGATCCAGGAGTTTCATGCAAGACTGTATGTCATGTAAGAGTTTTGATGAAAATATCAGAACTACTGTCACTCTCAATAGCACCAAAGGTTGGTTTGCTGATCTCTAATCAAAGTTTTTGGGTCTGCTTTAATGACAAAGCGAGTGATTCAGAGTGAAAGTTCTCCACAGGTGCCAATGTTGTATCAATCTTATTTAACATCTACTTAAATGTTATTCTCAATATCTACAATCAGTACACAAACTCAGCTCTGCAGGCAGACTACATCTTGCACCTCGTAACTCCTTGATCATATCTGTAAATTATTACTGTCATTTTCATCCACCTTTTTTCTTTGCCCTTAATCTTGTCTGTATTTAGACATTTACTGTGTCATATTGAATTTTGTCTGAATTCTAGCGAAAGAGAAAAATGCAAGTTTGCTTTGTGAAATGCCTCACACAATTTCAGGGCGTCAAAAGAGATCAGTATTTCCTCACTGAGAATGATATGTCTGTATGAGGACAACGCATCACTTCTGTTTTCGCTCCCCATCCTTCCCCTTATGCTTCTCAAGAAAAGTGAGACTTCATGATAAATTTTGTCACCAGGGAGTTGACTTGATAAATTCCTTTTAGGAAGTTGTTTTACCAAGTACAAAGATTAATATGGAAGAAGCCTGGAGTTGTTTGCTCAAGAAGATCTGTTTGTTGGCAGTGCAAAATGGAATGGAAAAAGTATGGGAGTTGTGGTTTTCCTGCACAAGTAAAGACAAGAAATTTATGCTAGATGTGTGGCACAAGAGAACATTCAAAGTATCTCAAATGGAGTGATTTAAAACCGACTTGATTATATATACCTGTGGTTTAAATGCAGAAGGAGGCTTTGTAAAGCTGATTTTAAGATGAGCTATTGCCTAGACTAAGATGGTTAAAAAGAATCAATTCTTTCCATTAAGCATTCTGTTAAATGTCACAACTGCACTGGTGTCTTATTCAGCATGTACCAGACTAATATAAGGAAAGAATTTCAAGTAAATATTGAAAGCTAAATCTTGACCCCAGAGCTAACATGACCTAATCCAATACTTCAGGGTGAATATAATTCCTCCTTCTTCTTTTCCAGGAAGAATGCAATTCTTAAAGAAACATATTTAACATTTGTTTTAACCTCCATACTTTCAATGCCTGTCTAGCAATCATATAGTCTGATAAAATAATGAATCAAATATGATTAAAAAAAAATCAACATTATAATAAATTATATTTTGCCAATAACTATTTGTATGTAATAACTAATCAGCACTATAAATTCTCTCAGCTCTCCTAGGTTAATGCCAGGTTTTGCATAGGGTGTACTGATCATTACCAAGAGTATGAATTCAAGTGAATAACTTCTTTATTATCAGATGTGTTGATTTTATTCAGACTTTACAGTAACAAATTTTTGCAAAATTTGTTAAAGCTGCATTTATATTAAAACCTCTTATTTTTAGAACTCTGTCAATCCAGATAATGCTGTTACATTTTAGTCATGTAATGTGTTGTTCATATCACCTAATTTTGGAAAACTGAAAGTTTAATAACTACTTCTAAGCTGATCACTCTGATGTCCCTTACTAGTCAGTAGAGAGAGACAGGCATTTTCTGTCACTGATTCAAAAGATCTGTCTCATTGCCAGTTTTAGAATGCAAGAAAACTCTTTATTATTCTATTTTTCTCTCTATTACAACCTTTCCTTTTAGGGACAAATTCAGGTATACAAAATAGTCTTAAGCTATTTTGGTTGTGGTTGATGGATCTTAATTCTCATTGATTTATGAAAGTTATTGGGAAGTGTTACATATATAGGACCTAAACTTTCATCATCAAGAACTTTAAGGGCTCCAAAACCTGTATATGTGCAGCAAAAAAAAAAAGTCCCCAAGAAATAATTCTTCTTCCTTCAGACACAGATTTCTGATGAAGTAATAAAATAGTGGATGGATTTTGTGTTTCTTCGTTGTAGAAGCACCCTGACATAGAACAGAAGGATTATTCCATAGATTGAATCTGTGGGTTCTACAGTACGTCTGCATTTGAATTGTGGTGTAGTTTGCATACTGAGGATACTAACAAGACTCAGAATTTACTTTACACTATTCAATATATATATTTCAATAGTAAACATTTCATAACAAATTTAAAATAAAACAATTAAAAAAAAAAGGGAAAAGGAAAATGAAGAATGAAAAAAAGAAAAAATAAGATCCCCCACCTTCCGTCTGTATTATATGAAATACCAAGGAGATTAGTAAACCAGTTTAAGAATCAAGTCATAATCATCTACTTTAACAGGTTAGGACTGAGATAGAATTAAAAACTTAGCTAATGTCTTGTTTTATTCAGGCCAGTCAAAACTAGATATGGTTTATATTTAAACACTGATGTTTTCCTGAAAAACACATCAATTTCAAGTACCCAATTAATTTCAGCTGTTCAGAGGTATGAAGCTTCAGACTGAGCCTTAAAAATACAGTAGGATTCATTGGAGGAGAGCTCTCTTTGGCTGTGAAAACTGTACCTGTCGCAGCTTTAAAAAATGCTTTTGCCCCAGTGAGCTAAAAATCTCAATCTAAGAGGTGAGGCAGAAGTAAAAGATACGTGGAAAAAATAAACCAGTGATAGGTGGAATGGTAATAGCATTTCCCACTGCAGCACAAGTATTGTATAAGCATTTTTAGGCACTGGGGTATTTTAAGTCACTGGAAGTGTAGAGAGGCAGCTTTGTGGATTATATTTATAATCTCTGTCAAATGTGAGGGGTGGCATGGAAGAGGGGACAAAGAAATCAAGGATATAACAGGGGAGTAAAAGAATCAGCAGCTCTGACTGCAGCCATGAAACATTTTGGTAGCACATGAAAGGTGACAGATGGCATATAGGTGTAGAAATTAGTAGCAGGAATATTAAGACTGATCTGGATGATGTATGAATATAAATGTGCATGTGTGTAAAAGTGCCAGAAATACTATCCCTTAACTGATACGGAGTATTCTGTGTTGTCATTCAAATAACCAGATAAGCAGAGGAAGGGCAAGCCAATCTGAAGTTGTGGTGAGAAAAAGATGTTTGGAACCATAAATGACTCCAGAAGGAAAAAAAAAAAGAGCAGTGAAATTTGGGATTTTGGTTTAAGATTTAATGTCAAATAAAATAAAGTCAAATAAATAAGTAAAAA
>JANHGN010000528.1:0-15745 GCA_024605025.1 Megaceryle maxima | reverse complement strand
ATAAATAAGTAAAAAAAAAAAAAAAAAAAACCAAACCAAAACAAACAAACAAAAAAGTAAAATAAAAACATAACATCAAAGGTCCCAAACAAAAGGTGCATCTAAAAATCAGATTGTCATTGCCAGCCCAGGACAACCCAAGACATAAGACTTGAAAGCCAGTGACACATAAATGATCCTGACCAGACCCATCTGGAAATACATGCCTTGGTCCTTGCGAGTAAGTGTGTCTGAAGGCATGAATAAAAAAATCTATGTAAGAAATAGTGAATTTACACCAAATCAGAGAAGTAAAAGCATGAATATAGTTGAAGGATGAATTCTTCTGATAACATAAAGAAATTAAATGTTATGCAGATGGGGAGGACTGGATGCACATCTGTTCTTTCTGGCAGATAGCTCTATAATGTTCTAATTGAGTTTACTTTGTCACATGCATTAGCCCACTGTACCCATTTTTTTCCATATACAGAAAATTGTGGATATTACAGCAGGAAGTTTTAAAAAATGTTACAGAATATTCCTAGAAAAGCAAAACACACTTGTGCAAGAATAGTGGTGGTGAGTTCATATAGTTTTATTATCAAGCAAGTACTTATTCCTCAATAATCATTATTTTCAGAAGTTACAGTTATGCAATCTCAGTTCTAACATTGCCTCCAGATTGGGGATTCTTTATTTGGAATATCATTCACACTTTTTATCTTTCAGAATTTTACTTTAGAGTAGTTGGAGTACTAGTCTAATTGATTGAATGTGCTTTAGCAGCAGGAGAAAATAGTCTGGCTTAATTTAATCTAAGAAACTAAGAAATCTTGTCTGTGTGCTTTGTGACCAACCTACGTTACAGACTAAAGCATGGTAAGATCTTTATTTGTCAACAGAGATCAACTTCAATAACATGCTCTTCCTGCTCCCTCTGGCAGAGAGGGACCCGGGAGTACTGGTTGATTACCGTCTGAACATAAGTCAGCAGCATGCCCAGGTGGCACGGAAGGCCAACGGCATCTTGGCTTGTATCAGGAATAGTGTGGCCATCAGGTCTAGGGATGTAATTCTCCCCCTGTACCTGGCAATGGGGAGGCCTCACCTCGAGTATTGTGTGCAGTTCTGGGCCGCTCACTTCAAGAAGGATACTGAGGTGCCGGAGCAGATTCAGAGGAAAGCAGCGAGGCTGGTGAAGGGACTGGAGGGAAAGTCTTATGAGGAGAGGCTGAGGGAGCTGAGGTTGTTTAGCCTGGGGAAGACGAAGCTCAGAGGGGACCTTATCACTCTCTACAACGACCTGAAAGGAAGCTGTAGTCAGGTGGGGTCGGGCTCTTCTCCCAGGCAACTAGTGACAGGAGGAGAGGGCATGGCCTGAAGCTGTGCCAGGGGAGGTTTAGGTTGGATCTTAGGAAGCACGTCCTCACAGAAAGGGTGATTAGACACTGGAATGGACTGCCCAGGGAGGAGGTAGAGTTGCCATCCCTGGAGCTGTTTAAGGAAAGACTGGATGTGGTGCTTAGTGACATGATCTAGAGAGACCTTATTGTGGCCTTACAGTACTTAAAGGGGCCTGTTGGAAAGAAGGGGACAGACTTTTTAGCAGGGCCTGTTGTGATAAGAAAAGGGGTGATGCTTTTAAACAAAAAGAGGGAGATTTAGACTAGAGAGAAGGAAGACATTTTTTACACTGAGGGTTGTGAGACCCTAGCCCAGGTTGCCCAGCAAGGTGGTAGATGCCCCATCCCTGGAACTATTCCAGGTGAGGTTGGTCAGGGCTCTAAGCAACCTGCTTTAGTTGCAGATGTCCCTGCTCCCTTCAGGGTGTTGGACTAGATGGCCTTGAAAAGTCCCTTCCAACACAAATCATTCTGTGATTCTGTGATTTGAAATGAAATGCTAATGTAGATCCATCATATACCTATGATTTACACTATCCAAAAGGTCTTGTTCTTTTCTCTAGGTTTTGCTCTGGTTCAGTTCAACAGTACTTTAAAAGACTATACAGAATAAATAATACAGACTTCATGACAGCTCCTCTTTTTTACTGTACTTTTTTTACGTATACTCTTATTTAACAGGACTTGGTGACCTCTTGGACTGAGAATTCAGAGAGCCACCTCATAAGAATCCTGATGTCAGTGGCTCTTCCCTGTATGAAAAAAATTAAAACAAAGTAGCAAAGCTATTTTCCAAAAGCCACCTTGCAATAATTATGCCATGGGTTTGCCCTTCTAACATAATTAGAGAAATATAACACGTATTTGCACACTTTTTCTCAATTTCTAATAACTTTTAAGTTTTACAGGTAGTCTCACATAATAGTTTTCACTGATCTATAGGAGCATCTCCAAATAATTTAGCAATTAGTACTTTAAATGTATTGAGAAGTTAACCTAGTATATTCCATCATTTTTAATAAAAAAATTTTTGATATCCTAAGGATTGTTTGTTTGTTTAAGAGAAGGAATCTTTATTTCAGAAAATGTTACTGCAACATGGTAGATTTAGCTGACTGAAAATTCATTCTTTCCTTTAGATGTTTTTTTGCTGGGTAACTGTAAAACTATTTTTCACATATAATGTGAAATCTTTTGACCTTCTGCAATAGTATTAGAGGGTTTTTACTACAGATTAATACATTCGTTTTTTAAGAAATACTTGAAGAAAAAGTATAAAAGATAATATGTATATGCATTTGTATTTGAATACATTTTTTTTTCTAATTCCTACCACTTCATGCTTAATTTGATACTGACAGCTCTTGGTTTTGTCTCTCTTGGAGATGTCAGAACATGTCTATATAATTGAATTATATTTTGGCCTGGAAAATCCTAGCTTTATATGATGGGATGTAATCAGTAAGAAATTACTAAGAAAATCTGCTTAAGTTTATATGTTACGAATATCTTTCCATATTTACTGTTCTTTGAATTTACCTGAAGATGGTTGTTTCTTTTAAAACTATATAAAGAGCTAGAAATGTATTTTGGTGGGATTTTTTGTTTGTTTGTTTTTTGTTTGGTTGTTTTTTTTGATGTTGGGGTTTTTTTATTTTATTTTAAGCCTCTTTTTTATATCCGTAGTTATCATTTCAGCTAAATATGTCCTTCAGTTAGTTGGTTGCTACTGTGAGACAGTCATCTGAGTATCAGCATCTGCCTGAATATGCTGCCCCATGCAGTATATTCAAAGCCTAATTAAAGATAAATAGACCTGAGCCAATGCTTGCTGAACTCAGTGGAATGTCAAGCTAGAAGAAGAGTCAAAATAATGCTTCAAAGTATTATTCAAAGCATTGTTACTAAAGTTCAAAGAGGAAAAAACACATGCAGAATATCCATTTAACTTGCAGAAAAACAGATAGACATCTAAAATTATTCCACTGTCTATCTTCACAGAAACTGGTCTCCCATGGTTAAATACTTCTAGACATATTTACCACTTAAAATAATTTGGGATTCTTTAGGAAGGATTCAGCTGCCCAAACCTGGACACGTAAAGTTAGCTGAGATGCCATAGAGTATCTGAAACACTTGCATAGTGCTGCAGATATGACACAGGACTTAGGAGAGACCCCACCTTTCTGGAGCTGCCATTGGAGATCAGGCAAGATTTCCCTCACTGCTTCACATGACATGTGTGTTGAAGCAGCTCAATTCTATCACTTGTGCATGTATCCTATGAAAGATTCAGTCCATTATATGTAATTCTTTGAAGTCTGAACTCTGGACTTAAATCCAGCTTGCAGCACTTGTTGAGAGGATACTACTACCCACTTCTTAGGCAATAGGAGTGACAGAAAAGCTTTCACCCAGGAAAAGGGAAACATTTTCAATCCCAGCACCAATTCAAGGTCCCCCAACTTGACAGAAGGCCAGGGAGACTGCTCACCTTTGGTAATGAAGATGAGAATATATGAATGTTGGGAGGAGGAAAAGAGTTGCTCAAGGAAAAGCTGGCTGTGTGAGAGAAAGGGACAAAGGAAGAATGAAAGAAGAGAAGATGGGAAGGACTGGGGGAAGAAAAGGCAGGAAGGGAGGACATCAGCTTTACCTAGACACCAACAATTATAAAGCACCAACTATTTAAGACTCAGTCATTTTGACATAATTTCTGTCTCAGATAAAAAAAATATACCTTGTCTCATTTTTACTTCTAATATTATTTTTCTCACATTTAATATTGTAAGCTCCTTTCATGTATTTATTTATTTATTTATTATCCTATTTTGTAGCTCTTCCTGTATTGCAACCAGTTTTGGATTATTTCTTTCCTCTCTCTCGTGCTTATTCATATTTATCAGGTCTGAAAATCATATCTTTGAACATGTGGGGTTTTAAACACAGTCCCAGAAATACTGTGTGAGGGTCTTAAACTACATCACTGAACTCAGTGGGAGTTATAGTCTCTACTTAAAGCCTTTCTGCACAACTTCCAGCATGTGTCAGTAAGCAAGAGCCATGGACTGCTTACTAATTGCCATCTGGAATCCAATTCAGAGGCTATTGTATTCATGGTTTCCCTCTTAAGGAACCATCAGCCCCAAGTTAGATATGATTAAATGCATTTGATCTCTCAACACAAGAAGGACATGGACCTGATGGAGTGGGTTTAGAGAAGCGCCACAAAAATAATCAGAGCACCTCTCCTGTGAGGACAGGCTGAGAGAGTCAGGGTTGTTCAGCCTGGACAAGAGAAAGCTCCAGGAAAATCTTATAGTGGACTTCCAGTAGCTGAAGGGGACCTACAAGAAATCTGGGGAGGGGCTGTTTACAAGGGCATGTAGCAATAGGATGAAGGGTAATGGTTTTAAACTAGAGAAGGTCATATTTAGATTGTATATTAGTAAGAAGTTCTTTACTGTGAGGCTGGTAGAACACTGGAACAGGTTGCCCAGGGAGGTGGTGGAGGCCCCATCCCTGGAGACACTCCAGGTCAGGCTTGTTGGGACTCTAAGCAACATGATCTAGTTAGAGATATCCCTGCAGAGGAGTAGGACTACATGACCTTTAAAGGTCCCTTTAAACCCAAACCATTCTATAATCAGATTCATGTTGAAATCACTGATACAATTTTCTTTGAGGACAGTTAACAGGGAATACGAAGCTTTAAAAAAAAATCTAAATAATGCTTCTCAACTTGACTCACGACATCTGGATAGATTTTTTTTTCTGTATACTTAGAATAGTACGTTCTCATCTGACACAATATTTTTAATAACTTTCTGTATCATCTTTCACTGCAATGATTCCATGTCACAGAATAGCTTGAGTGATTTGCTGGCTTATTATGTTAAACTGTCCAACAAAAGTAGGTTGCTTTGACATCAGGGAACCAGCCCCACACAGTGGAATACTGGAAACAAGCAACATCTAAAAAGAAACTGCAGAAAGCTGAAACTTGTAATAATTAAATATATTGTATACATATGTGTATATTTGTGTCTTGGTAAATAAAACAAGCAATCATGTGAACAGAAATGAAAGTTGATTCCCACTTTAGGCTGAAATTCTACCCTTATTCCCCTGTTCATACAGCATCTGAGATCTGGCAACCACATTCTCAAAGAGGATTCTCAAAGGTAACTCTATTTGCATTACAGCACATTGCACTGGGAGCTTTGTTTCCAAATTTTGGCCTCAGAAGTGACACTGAGTAGCTTTTTCCTGGACAGCCTGACCTTTCTATTATTGGTACAACAGGACATGTTATTAGTTTGGCTTATGAAAATAATCTCTACACAGTGATGTCTTTTGGAACTTAAAACATTGTTGAGGCTGGAAGAGTCCCATAGGTCCAGCAGCTGGGATGTGAAAAGGACATAGGGAGAGCCAGGTCTCTTCCAATTTATGCACAGTTTTTTGGACATATTATAGAGATGGACAGTGAAATGACTTTATATTTTTTGTGGACTTAAACTCTGTTGAGCATATCATTGTACCGCTGAAAGTTCATTTCACTAGAAAGGGAAGCAGTGCAACTGAACCAGGAAAATAAAACAAAATTAAAAACAAAACAAAACAAAAAACCCACCATGTTTGTGCTGATGTGAGCTACCTTGCTCTGCTGGGAAATAGATTTATATATTTTCTTTCTATTTACTACTACTGCAGCTATGTAAAGGTCAGGTTTTCACATGAAAGGGAACGATTTATTTAGGATTAAGATTATGTTACACTACAGTGCTGTAAGGACAGAAGAAGAGTACCTGTTTTCCAGATATTACTGTTAGAAAATTGCTGTTCACCATCTCCATATCTTAAGTGACAAATCAAATAAATAGGAAAAAAAAATAGAGCTGCTCTGCTCTTCATAGAGTGAAGACATAAGGGACCCACCATGATTGTTCTCCCCCTTGCTGCTAATTGTTAAAGGGTATCACATGCAGATATCCTTGCAGAAATTACATTTCCCTGCATGCATCTACAGAGCCAAGAACTACACAAACTCCAATGGTCCAACCCAGCAGTCTATATTCTAGGCAGATATCAGATGGAAAAGGTTTGCTTAACATCCCAGGGAATGGTTGGTAGCAAAGCTGAAGCAGAAAGGTGGAGCTGATGGGCATCCAGCCCTGTTCTCTGCACTTTGCAACCTCTTCTCACCAGAGCAGGTCCACCCTCTCACCTCTGCATCCTCTGGGGCTCTGGACTGAGCTTAATGACTGACCCTGTTCCTCCCTTAAGCACTAAGCCATCCTGGTGCTGATACTCCTACGCTTTATTTTCATACACAGCAGTGCCAGCTTAGCATTTAATTTTGTTTCATTAGAAGAAAATTATTTTTTAATTATATTTCATTATTTCTCTTAATATGTTCTAGACTGCTGCTGACAGAGGCTTAAAGGAATCCAATCCCTTTTTCATTAGAGAGCATCTCTTTGTATTCACCTCACATCTCCATTATGGGCTGTCATATGCTTCATGCACAGCAGTAATGGCTGGGGTAGGCACTCTTATAAATATCCTGCTCATCTCCACAGCAGTGGTGTAATTGAGGGTAAACACAAATCAGTGGTGTTTGCCCATTCCTAATGTGGGTATTGAAGGTCTCTCCCACTTCTCCCTGTCTATTCTGGGTGGCTTTTCCCTTCTTTACCACCAAACTGCTGCTCTAAGGGGCAGAAGTTATTTGCTGAAACCATGGCAGATCCCTGTCACTTCTGCTGTCCAACTGTCTTAGAAAGGACAGAGGGTTTGTTTGCTCAACAAATCTGTAATTTATGCTTTCTAAAGGCATGGAATCAAGCTGAGATTTGGCACTCAGAAGTTTTTCAGGCTTTTATGTGGGTATTAAGATGCATTTCTCTGTGATATTGTGGTTTCTAAGGTTTCTAAGGTTATAGGGAAAGAGAACATCTTTATGTTCCTTTTAACTTTTCTCCTGGTTAAGCATGGTGGGCTGACCCTGGCTAAATGCCAGGTGCTCATCAAAGCCACTCTGTCATTCCACCTCCTCAACTGGACAGAGGAGAGAAAATACAATGAAAGGCTCATGGGTTGAGATAAGGACAGGGAGATCATTCAGGAATTACCATCATGTGTAAAACAATCTCAGCTTGGGGAAAATTAATTTAATTTATTCCAATCAAATCAGAGTAGTATAATGAGAAAAAAAATATATCTCAAAACACCTTCTCCCAACCTATCCCTTCTTCCTAAACTTAATTTTAGTCCTGAATTCTCTACCTCCTCCCCCTCAGCAGTGCAGGGGGACAAGGAATGGGGGTTGCAGTCCATCACACATTGTTTCTGCTGCTTTTTCTTCCTCAGAGGGATTACTCCTCACACTCTTCCACTGCTCCAGCATGAGGTCACTCCAATGGGAGACAGTCCTCCATAAACTCCTCCAGCATGAGTCCTTCCCACAGTCTTCATTTCTTCATGAACTTCTCCAGAGTGGGCCCTTCCACAGGGTTTATTCCTGAAGGAACAGACTCCTTCAGAGTCAGTTCCCCACAGGGTCACAAGTCCTGTCAGCAAACTTGATCCAACATGGGTTCTTACTCTTCACAGGGCCACAGCTCCTGCCAGGAGCCTGCTCCAGCACAGGCTTCCTATCGGGCCACAGCCTCCTTCAGGCACCCACATGCTCTGGGATGGGTTCCTTCATGGGCTGCGTGTGGATATCAGTTATACCATTAACCTCCATGGGATGCAGGGGGACAGCCTGCAACTCCATGATCTTCATCACTAGCTAAAGGGAAATCTCTGCTCTGGTGCCTACAGCACCTTGTCTCCCTTCTTCACTGACTTTGGTGACTTCAGAGTTGTTTCTCTCACATGTTCTCATTCCTCTCTTCAGATGCAAATTGCTGTTGTGCAGCAACTTTTTCCCTTCTTAAATATGTTATCACAGAAGTGCTACCACTGTCACTGATGGGCTTGGCCTTGGTCTGTGGTAGGTCTGTTTTGGAACTGGTGGCATTGGCTCTACCAGACATGGAGGAAGATTCTAGTAGTTTTCTCATAGAAGCCACTGCTGTAGCCCATCCACTACCAAACCTTTGCTACTCAAATCCATGACATTGTTGTTGAGACCAGTATTCTGTGTATGAAACTCAAACTTTTGTTCTCTCAGGCAAACTTCTACTCTTTTTTCCATCCTTTTTTCACCACATAATTATTAATTATGAGCTCAGCTTGATGGCAGAGCCTGGATCCTCTCTTTCCTTACAGGATAGCATGAAGTGGTACAGTTATCATTTTGCACTTAAGAGGTGTATTTTATTTTACCAAGTAAAATAGGCCCAGTAGCTGTGAAAAAGCCCAAATTACCAGCTCATAAGTCACTGTTTGAAGGTAGCCACTGGTTCCTATGTAGCAGCCTTACTCAAAGGATTCTCTACATATAACACACACAGGCTTTGAGCTGAGGACTCTTTTAGTCCAATATACTACAAATATTAGGCCCAATTCTAAAAAATATTGTTTAGTATAAGAGATGTTTGGGAGCAAATTTATAAAAAAAAATTCACCTTTATGTAAATCTCATTTATTCATGATTACTCTCTTTTTAGGATTCATATATGATATCACTTAAGGCAAAATTGTACCAACAAATTCAACTTTTTCCATATTTCATGGTAAAAACTTAATGGATTTTTTAAACTGTGGAAGAAATGACAATGATCTTAACCACAAGGGATATTTAGGCACTGTGGGTAGTTTGGTAAGAACATTATGAAATAACATTTTTCCATCAGAGTTTCTGTAATGACATTGCAAGGCATCTATCTACTTGCAGGAGAAGTATAAGATGGAATGATACATTTAGTAGGAACTGCTATTCTTTCTCCTTCCTCTCTCCCCACTGAAAGATAAGAGTCAGTGCTCAAAATCCTACAAAGGTCTCTGTAAACAGCTGCAGCAGGGAGGGATTTTTTTTCTTTTTTTCTTTTCGACTGCTTGCTCTTTCACAGCAATGTTTCCTTATTATCTATGAGGCCAGGAGAAAACCAATATAAATCTGAGTGATATTAAATTCACAGTGTGCCATTTCCTCCCCTAGATCTCTAGTAGCTTTGACTATCTTGACAATGGTTAAACAATAAGTACTGTCAAATTTATTTTAAATAATTATACACTAGAAGAGTTACATCAAGAGGCAAGTGCTTATAATTTTGCTGTGCCAGTAGTTTTCAATTAAATCTCAATTTGATCTCTTGGAGCATCCTGGCCCAAATTTGCAGCTAATTCTACCTTGAGCTTCAGAATCTAATAAAGTATTTAGAGGTGAAGAAAAGCATTTCTCAGGTGCTGCAATGACCTTGTAATCTTACACAACACTGAGAAATTTCAATGATAAACATGAACAAATCTATAAACAGTATTGGGGTGGGGTGTCTGAGGATGAATTGTATGTCATACATATGTTCATTCTAAATATTCACTACAACAGGTGGAGGGGTAGTAGCTGTGCATGTGTCTGTGTTTGCACACATATAGAGACACCAACAGGATTTGTAGCACTGATTGAATTCCCACTACAGTTCCCAGATCTAGCTGAGTTAGAAGGTAAGATAATGCCCATATCCACATCTGTCTTATTTAAACATGGGACTTGAATAGCTAGATGTCTAAATCAAAAGCAGTGTGAAAGGTGCCAAGAGAGAAGCAAACTGCAAACCATATTTCAAACTGTATTTTTTTTGCTTGAAGAGCCCATGTGCTCGGACATAATACCTTCCATACTATAGTTTTTTGGAGGCACTGCTTTGTTCAGTCTAGATAACCACATACCTAAAGCATAGGGATATCTATTCCATGAACTGTTAGATACCTCTCCATGTACTTTAACAATACTTCTTGAGTGGTTTCACCACGGTTCACCAAATTTCCTTTTAAGACAGAGAGGAAATTTCTCTCACAGTGAAGGTCATTTAAGAAATACATGTTGTTGATGGAAAGCATTTAGTGAAGATTAAGTAAGGTACAAAAAGAAACTTCAACAAGATATAAAAGCTTTTGGCAAAATACATAAGAGGAAATAGTTAAAAGCATTTCAGAGTTGCAGTAGGTAATTCTGAATTTTTAGTGTCCCATAGGATTAAAATAGGCCTTTTTCCTCTTAACTGAAGGTAAATAGGTCTGGGGCACTCAGGATTGTGGAAATAATTAGTAAAAAGTTATTAAATATTCTATGTTCTCTTACATGGAATCTTTCCCTCTGCAAATGGAAATAGTGTTACAGTATATCTTGTATTTACTTGATCCTGACAAGGAAGACACATGAATGTGTCAATGACAATATGAAATCATAGCGTTTGTACGTGTGTGGCACAGATTTCTATATCTTACTCACACTTGTGACATATACTTCAAAGCAACACAGCACACCAAAGAATTTTTTGTATTGCTGAGAATCTCAGTATGTAATGGATGCACGAGTCCTTCTGTGGTTGTCTCTCTGTGAAATGCATTGAAATATCAGAATGAAATGAAAGGCATTTTCTTAATCAATTTGCTGACAGCTTGAAGCTTGGTGCTAACAAGAATTCTGTGAGTTGAATGAGTTTTAATCAACCCTTAATGGATAGTTTCTGTGTGCACTGCAGTTATTAGTCACATTCACTTTGATTCCACTGATTTGGAGTCATACTGTAAATGCACTGTATTATTTCTGAAACACAGAGAAATAAATGAGAAGTTCCTATTCTTGTCTACCAGCTACCAATTTACCATCCACTTACACACAACTTTAAAACCATTTCTTCTCAGAAACCCATGTATGCACATAATTTTAAGCCTACATTTTTTTCCAACTAATGTGATACTTCTCATAAGGATTATAGAATTATAGCAGTGGACAAGATTTAAATTAAGTTAAATACTGAACACACTTATCTTTTTGCTCTTGGGTATCAGTAAGACAGAACTGGGAAGGATATTTTTCCCACTGACAGCATATTTATTCCCTTACTCAACTCTTAAGGCAGCAAGGTTGTTTATTCTGCAACTGTATCTCCTTTGTTAAGTTTTCTTATGGCTACACCATTCACCCTTCTTTGCACACAATTCCCTGCAAAAAAACAGCACATCTTCATCTGTTTCTGGTTAAGTTTTTATTCTGCGCCAGCTTTTGTTGCTCTGAACTTCAGAGAAGTAGGGAGTAGATATTAGGCGTCATGACCTTCAATCAACAACAGGAAACTGCCTGAAGTAGCACAGACCTGTAGAGACTAGACAGACTTCCAAAGTGTATGTGTGAGAGAAGTGATTTTCCAGTCAGCTTTTCATGATTCCTCATGGAAGGAAAGACAAGTAGGAAGTTTGGGTGAAACCCTATGGATGAATGAATGTCTCTGGGATTCATTTCCTACACAGGTTAATCTTTCACAACATCTAGTTTAATGGTTTCAGCTCTGAGTAATCAAGGGAGACATTCAATGAAAGGACTCAGTTCACATCATTGTGATTTAGAGCTCTAAGAGAGGTCACCTAAGCCAAGCTATAGAAATGCCTATTTTTCTGAAGTAAATCTGACCAGGATTCCATTCCTCATGTCTCCATGTACTAACAAAGGCACTGTATAAACAATATATGTAATAAATGTGACTTGTATTGCAATCATTAAATCCAGAGGTTTGTTTTTCCCATAGCATCTTTCCATGAAAAAGAGAGTCTTGAACATCCTGAAGCTCTTTTCAAATTGAAGTGTGACAAGATACTTTTTTAAAATATAATTCATTGGTCTGGTGATGTCTTGCAATTCAGACATCCCTCCATCTGAAGACACTTCAGTGAGCATATCCTACAGGTATTGGGTAAAAGACTGTTCTAAGGAAGGATATGTTCCTGTTGACATTGTTCCATTTTATTAAAGACTTTTTATTCCCCTGGAAAAGAAGCTAGAATGAAGGTATATGACTTCTCAGGAGAACGAACCAGACACAAGGGTGCTTTGAGGTCATTCTTCCTCAGTTCTTCCCGCTAGTGCTGTTCTACTTTGCATTAAATGTTTAAAAGTCTTTTGAGACAAATAGAATTGCTCCTTATTAGGGTAATCAGGACATATGCTGTAGAAGTGGGGCACCTGATTTTAGTTTCAATGCTAATGAATATTCAATTTGTACCATCCATAGCTGAAACTAAAAAAGGTAAAATCTTCCCACAAATGGACAAAATACACCATCACGGACACTCAGCCAAGACATCTGAGTAGCTTCCTTCATCTACCTGATGGAAATTTGAACCCACTGTTTCTTTCAGCTGGAAGACTGCCTTTATGAGCAGAACACAATGAATCTAGGCTTCATTTAGCTTTCATTTTTACACAAAAATAACATAGCATGGAATTTTTGCAGAGCCATTATAAATTTATATTTTTCTTCAAAAAGAAACAAAAGCAAAATGAAACTAAATATAGGTGTCACTAGTCTTTCTCCTCTCCCCTTTCTCAGTTCATCACTCACACCAAAAAAAAAATCACTATTTTGAGCAGGCTTTAACTATCATGTTTAGATCAAAAACGAATGCTGAAGAACCACTGAAAATCAGACCAAAGTCACCACCATCACTAAGGATTAATTTCATTTTCATAGCTCTGTATGAATCCTGAGCAGCTGGGTTTGTTTTGGTGCTTGTGTGTGAATGTAGCCTTAATGCACACCCCATGTATTCATTTGTGATCTACAAGGATGCATTCCTTAGTCTGAAAGTGTTCATAGGTTAACATTCTGCATATGCAAAATGTCAGTTTATGACTACTAGAGAGACATTTTTATTGTTTACATGTATTTCTTTTACCTTTTTTTTCCCTCCTTCATTCCTATCTACAAGCAAAATAATTCAAAAGATAAGAAAAAAAAAGTCACAACTTCAGTCTATTTCTTTCAAAATTCATTATTACCCAAAAATATAGTTCCTGAAATACACATTGGAGCAAAACAATGATAAAATATAAAATAAAATAAAAAATTAAAAGAGAAGAAAACAAAATAATCTTACTGACATTTCCCTGAAAATTGAATGTTCATTTTATACAAACACTGAAGACTGGTTTCATTACTGAGTGTCAGAGGGTCACACTATAGCAAAAGCTTTTGCATGTCACTCAATCTACACTTTGGCATTTTTCCAACAGGAACTTCCTTTCTGTAGGGGAAAAAGTACAAGGGTAGGTCTGATGTTAAAAGAATAATGAACATGAAGACAGTTGTAAAGGTGCTTTAACACCTTTATTAACTGCATGGGAAATAAGATCAGGGTATGCCTGCTAAAGCTGAAGAAAAATACTATCTATTGCCAAATGTTAAAATAATTCACTGCCAGTCAAACACTGGACTACAGCAGCCAGTTTGCAAAAGTATCATGATCTTTTTGTTTCTAGCAGTTAATCACACCTTCAATGTTATCTTCACTGGAGGTCTGAAATGAGATTGTTAGACAAGTTGACAATCTAGTATTTTATCATCAAGTCTGAGGTCTGACAGAATAATCTTCTAGCAGTGCCATTAAGTTGAAATTCTTGGAAGACTATGGTTACATGTGAATGTTAGATTTACCTTGTAAGTCATCATGGAGGCCTCATGGCTAGAGTGGTGGAAGGAGAAACCTTAAAAAAATTAAGCTTAAAGACTTAAAAGCCAGGAATTTATTACTGAAAGTACCCCCAAAAAACCCAACCCCCAAACCACCTCCTGCTTTTTCTTCATCAGACCAGAGGTTTTCTCTCACCACAATTCTCAATTCTATTGCTTCACTTTTATTTACATCTCAACCCTTAACTTGCTATGTGACTTTAATCATGTTATTGTTCTTGGAGGTTGTATCTAAAAAACAGTTAGTGTTACTTATGATCATTTCATAAAACATCACCTTACCATCTCTATTGTCTGTTACTTTTCCTCCTTACATCTAGCAATCACCTTTGACATAATATTACTTATAATGGACTCAAAAGATTTGTAGACAATTTTCCAAGTTGTTATGTTCATTAAGTATACTCTAACAGATTTATATGCAAGGGAAGGCATTTTTTTCATGACATATGTCTGGCTCAAAAGCAGCTTGACTATTTTGCAGTTGTATATGTGGGCATTACTCAATCATACTTCTTAATACTTTCAGTACTCTGAGTTTCAGAACACTAAATGAATTATTTGGAGGTGAATTAAAATGTGTTCAAAGTAGGTGATGGTAGGCAATTGCCAAATGGGATAGGAATGAGACAACACATTTTTTAACAAAGAATTTATTTGCTAAAAAATGGTCAACATGAATATCTGCCATATTTTGAATTTACGTTAGCAAAGGATTTCAACCAAAAAGAGGGGTCATGAATAGTATCGATCTCAATATTTTATTAAATTTAATTAAAAAAAAAAAAAAAAGTATTAAGAACCTCCACAAAACAAAGCCAAGTGTTTTGTGTTGAATGAGATGTTTCTATTAGCAGAAATAATTAGCTCTTCACACTTCTCTGCTTCACATCATCTGTAACAGATCTGTGCTCTTCTGTGGAATATGCATTTCAAGCAATGCAAGAGTAGCACCAGACACTCTTACCAATGTACTCCTTAGAAACACAAAACATTGGAAACAAATGTATCTAATTTAAAGGAGGCTGTCATGAGAGTGTTTTAAACACTAATGAATTAATAATAAATACATTCCTTGCATAAATAATTGAGCTTGACAATCAATTCTGGTGTGAATTCAAGTCTTGCTACTGGAGCTTCACTGTTCTCTTTCTTTACCATTCATATTTTGAAGTTCATCTAGTATTTGATAGCAGATGGAGATGCTTGAGTGACACTCTCCTGTCTAAGGTGTTTACTCATAGGATTACTTTTAGACAAGTCAGCAAGAGCTGAAATTGTTCAGTGCCTCTGAATGTTCCAGATTTCTTAATTATGTGACTTATGAAATTTATTATCTAGTTTGAGACACTCAATTTAGAAAATTTCAGTGTACTGACACTGTTGAAGACAGTGAGAGGTTTTTCCCTACAAACATTTACATCATGCTTTCAAAGGAGAAATTAATGGCAGAGTTTCAAATATGGTCACAACACATTTAAGCACCTGCTCCAAACCTGCCAGGACATGCATTTAAAAATCTGGCCATTAGAGTACATGAAACTGTGAAAAAATGTTGAAATTTTGAAAACCTCTTATAGACATCAGCTTTTATTCATAATGACTTAGAAGTCATTATGAATGAGAACTGCAACCATACCTACCCCCCCCCCCCCCCCCCCCCCCCCCCCCCCACACCCCCTAAACCCACAACCCCCCACCACCCCCCCCACCACC